>VZRU01019185.1:444932-455694 GCA_013398155.1 Pedionomus torquatus
TGATTTTTTTTTTTTTTTTCCCCATTGGTTGGACTAGATGATCTTAAAAGGTCCCTTCCAACCTAGGTGATTCTGTGATTCTGTTTCCTGAGCACTGCCTCTGCCTCTTCCTCTCCCTCTCTCCCTTGTGCAAGTAGTGCTGACACTCTCATTAAACCTAGTGAAGTTAGTGGATATGGATACTTTCATAAGCTGAATTCAAATCATTCAGACTGGTCATATTACTGAGTGATAATGGATTTAACAGGTTAATTTACTGCACATCTGACAATTATTTCTGAGTTCCTCTATAAAAGCCCTATGTAGCTTACAAGCAAAGTGATAATAATTTAAAATTTCAGTATAAATAAAGAGTAGGTTTAGCATTTTCATATTAAGATCTTCCTTTAAAAAAAAAATCCTTCATCAGAAAATAAAAAGAAAGCCATAAAAGCCCACAGAATCTGCAAGGCATAACCACTGTGGCCTAGAGAGGACATGATGTGGCAGGTGAACATTTAAAATGCAATTGCAAAAGTAGCAGCTGAATGAAATAAACATGGCAAAAGTATTTGAGTAATAATTATATTTAAGACATACCTTACTAAGATGTTTGGAAAAAGAATAGGCTAAATTTCTTTACCGATAAAAAATTTCGCAAATCAGCATTTACAGTCCTCCAACCACTGGATTGATTTGAATGGATTTTCTCTGTGAATACTGAAGTGAAATGTGTTAATATGTTTACATTTCCATTATTGATACTCACAAGAACAGCACCCTAAATATTAACTAAGTTAAAATATTATCTTAAATAAAGATTTATTTTGCCTTTTGTAAATGCCTCCTAAACATAGAAAGATGATAAATATTTACAAGCAACAAGGAAATAATCTGAAAAAAAAAACGAACTAGAAGACCTTAAGGAAAAAATAAACAGAAAATAATATATCATTTTACCTATTTCTGTTTTAACATGTTAGTTATGATAAACTGCAAACAAAAAATATTCGCACTTAATGACCTAAGACGTATCAGAGATGTCAAATTAATCATGGTATTTCAAAGTGGTCTGACAAAACTGACAAATCTTCTTCCACAGTATTCACTGATATGTCTGAAAATATTTTTTTTGTAAGGGTAAGTAGACTTAAACATACAAAATAAATAAAAACAATCAATCAATCAATCAATCAAACAAAACAAAACAAACCAACCAAACAAACAAAAAAACAAAAACAAACCCCAAAACCAGAGCCAACCCCAAACTAAACCATATCATACAGACCAAGATTATTAGAATTTAAAGAATGAAATAAATATAGTCCAGTTAAAAAGTTTAATCTGATGTGGCAATTTACTGTATGTCCTATCTTGCTTGGAACTGAAATCAAATAGTTGCAATCCTCATTTTAATAAACTAACGATAGAGTGCGGAAGTCCAGAGAAAAATAATAACTTGAAACAAGGAAGCAATGGTTAAAAACCCACCATGTTTTATAAATGTCCTTTTATTTAGGTATGACATATTAAGAGGGATAATGGGATTTGTAGAGAAATAAATGGTTATCGAAGAAATAATTATTTATAAGTAACATGCATAGATAAAAATAAATATAACTATTTAATAGATAATTGGTTAATAAATCTCTTTTAATATCTCATTTTAGCTTGTTTTTCACCCAGCCATGATAATCCTGGCAGTCTAACAAATATATCAATGGAAATACTGATATTTTCTAGCATCGCTACAGTTTTAATATCTCTTAAATTTATGTTGCTCATAAAATAAGAAGTAAGTGTTTGCCAGTCACAGGCGATACTTCTTTGCTGCTCAAGCAGGGTCAATTGAACCCAGATCAATTTGTGGGAAAGTACCGGAAGATTGACACAGGGGACTGTAAACACACTCAAGTGACTTGCATGTGGGGTGCTGGAAAACACATATATCACACCAATTGTTGTTTAGTTTTGTGTGCTCAATAAGTAGAATACCTGCACTTAGATACCTTAGCCCTGGGATGGTCTCAGGGCCACCTTATCAAACATGCCTGATGTGAAACTTGTGGCCCTGATTCGTGTCAATATGGAACAACGCTAGGGCTGCAGGGTAAAATGTTGACCCTCTCTATGTGTGTATCATTCTGTTTGTTCCTGTGTAACCGAGGGCTTAGAAGAAGCAGGATGGTGTGTGTATGGTTCCCGCTTCTTGCATTCTGCCGATTTTGTCGGCATGGTGCTGGGCAGGGGAAGTCTACGGCACGCATGCCTGGGGTCTGGAGTCGTCCTGAGGGCGAGCCAGGGAGAACTGCTGATTTCGTCCACCGACCACCAGGTCGGAGTCAAGAAGACCCCAGTGGGTGAGGAGGGCATGCGCCAAAGAAGATTCGAGAACTCCTTAGCATAGACCAAACTCTTTTCGGGAATATGTATTAGCGGAATGAATATAAACCGGAAAAGGGAATTGTGCGACGTGCGTCTTGGTTGAACAGAGGATCTCGGCGTATCCAGCGCTGTTTTCTTGCCTTTATTTGTTTAATAAATGGTAAACTTTAATTGGAATCCTGTTTGGGGTTAAATCACTTATCACACTTGAGATTCTTGCCCTGCTGTTGAAGAGATCTAAGCACCATGCAAAACTCTGCCTGCTGTAATCCTTGAAATGCAGGACAGAACAGCAAGTGTGAGTGCTCTCGCTCTCTCACTCCCTTACTAACAAGAACTCTCTTGCCAATAAGGACTCTCCCTAGCTCTGGGGTGCCTGCATCCCCTGCTTGCCTGCCTCAGCCCAGGTGCTGCTTCAGGTGTTCCCTGATCCATGAGGTATTGAGATGAAGTTTGTGTTTTGCCTTTAATCTGTAGTTTTGTGGTTGTTCCTGTGTCCTGCCTGCATCGGTTCACAGCCTACAGAATGTTTTTAGTTAGTTTGTATTTACAAACAAGATTTCTCGCTCTGTCCTTTATATATTAACAGTATCCAGTTCTGGTAATCTATTGTCATACATTCTGCTTTTAACTATTTTATTCTCATTGTTCTCTATTTTCCCTCGGAAAAAAAGATTATAATCAAGACATTTATTAAGAGTGGTGGCTTTCCCAGCGGAGCCCCAAGCTGAGTTTTTCATCTACTCTGTTTATCAGAGAGTCCCAGGTGATTATATAAAATTTTAATTCCTCTTTCTATTAATGCTTTTTTGTTGTTGTTGTTTTAATAATTCCTGGGTGCAAAACCTCTGATGCTTACCATGTTATGCTGTTTTGTGTACACAGTAAGAGAAACATTACAAAATTAATAGCACAAGCAAATGGTGAGAATTAAGAGAGACAAGTCACTTTATTGACACAGCCCGTACATGAACCTGAGCTTTTTAATACCCTTTGTCTTAACATTGTTGTCTCTTAATTTTCTTTCTCAGTGCTAAGATATAGCCTCTCAAGTAAAATAAGATTTGTTCAAATATAGAGAAAACTAAATAATATGCAAGTAAAAAAGCTAATGAAAATCTGTACTACAAAATCAGTTTAAACAGGTTGCAGACTATTTATTTTTATAATTTCTTTGATTAAATCATTATTGTAGCTGTAGGACAGCTCCCCTATTTTTTGATACTGTATATAATTTATCATATGACCAGGCTTCAGAAGTGTTTTGGATCAGAAGTTCATATTATTTTCAAAATGAAGTAATATTTTGAAGACTGTCAAATACCATTATCTGGAAGCTATAGAGTGAAAAATGTTTTGGAATGAATACACTATTCACAATTTATACTGCAGAAGTTATTACAACAGTTATACACAGAAGTAATTAACCTTTCTGTTTCTGGGTAGGGATTTTTCTCTTCTAATCTATGCAGGAAATATTCTTTCAAACACAGATTTCCTCTTTCTTTATGCAATTTAGCTTGAGTTAGTGCTTTAGCTAAAGTATTTTATGAACATGAGGTTAAATCTTGTTTGGAAAGTTAATAGTTTTCTCAGAACTAAGTAATGACTGTTATAGAATACCTATTAAGAATGCCAGTATTGAAGCACAAAAAAAAAAACAACCAAAAAACAAAAAAAACCCACACACACCCCACAAAAAAAATCAAAACCAAAA
Organism: Pedionomus torquatus; assembly: GCA_013398155.1. Classification (NCBI taxonomy): domain Eukaryota; kingdom Metazoa; phylum Chordata; class Aves; order Charadriiformes; family Pedionomidae; genus Pedionomus; species Pedionomus torquatus. The sequence continues at coordinate 449,014 of VZRU01019185.1, forward strand.
CCCAAACAAACTTTTACAGTTTTTATGAACTTGCAGGTTAAACATTTTGAACATTTTTGGCTGGAAACTGAATGTTAACAATTCCCTAGAAGCACTTCAGATCCACTTAAGTATTTAATCATAAATTGTGGGAAAACTCATTACTTTCTAAAAAAAATATATTTTTTTCCTCTTGATTTTAAAAAAAAATAAATGTTCTGCATGACTAACTAATTCACTAGAAAACAAACTGAAGCAAAACCAGGGTAATCAACAAAATCCTTAATTCATTACAAAGAGATTTTTGCGCTTATACCATTGCTTAGAAGCAGAGTAAATCGTGCACGTGTTCACTTGTCTCACATTTTCCCTCTATGGTTTCTTTGTTAAGTAACCATTTCATAGCAAAGAGAAAATAAAGGTAGAGATCATCACAGGCACCACAGTGACACTAACCTGCTCTTCAATTACCATCTCCCATCATTTACCACCTGTTTAGTTTCAAGACAGCTGCAATCTCATTTGGACACACATTTCTGGTAGCTACATTTCTGTAAAGTCCTAATTTACTCTGACTAGGTTTTCATCTAAATGCTGGGGTTTTTTAATAAATGCAAAATAGTAATTTTTAGCTTGCAGATTTTCATCTTTTTTGGTGAGTACTGTACAAAGGGTTAACTATATTATATAGAGATCAACTGAAAATAAGAATATTATTGCAGAAAGAAATCTAACAACTTAGATAAATTTAGTTCTTCTGAAATTCTGTTCAATTAAATATTTATGTCACTATGATTATTGATGGAGATTTAGACCTACAAAAAAGAAACTCAGTAGAGCATTACGCAGGATAAAATGGGAAATTTAAGCCTTAAGCATTCAAGCAGTTTCTTCAAGTGAGAGGAAATAGATAAGAAGAGGTACAGTTTAATCACCAGTTCTATGGCTATTACTATATGGAGCAGAATCTATGTTTATAGGACAGATTCTTACCTAACAGCACATTAAACTATTAGGACTACAAAGGAGCTCCAGTGTCTGGAAATTTCAGCTGCTTTCCTGTTTAGGAAATGAAAAAAAAAAGTGAAAAGCAACAATGTCTTGTTGGGAAACATGCACCTAGGAAACACAACTATGAGTAAAATAGAATATCTTATTATAGCAGGAATGTACTTTACAGTTGTATTGTATATTTTTACACCTTTTTTCTATTATGACCTTTTTTTCCTGCATTTCCTTATTTACGCCTTTTGCACTCCATGTTTTGTACTAATATTTTTTCTTTTTTAAGTCTTTTTTTCTCCTGTCACCTTTACAATATTACATATATGGATCTCCTTAAAACTGTTATAGAAAAGAACAAAAAAGTCAATTCTTACCATAATGAGAGAACAGTGATGTTACAAGTTGCATTTTGCTATATTAAAACCTTTTTTCCAGAAATAATTTGGAATAATTGCTGTTAAAGTTTATGTACAAGAAGAGAAATGATGTTCTATGTTTTTTTTTGGTAAAATGAACAAGTAAGCAAAGTACATTAGTATGGAAAATACTAAATTCAGGACCACATAAACGGGGGGCTGTTTATGCAGCCATAGAAAATTGCTGGACTGCAAGTATTGTAGAAGTACTTTAGCATGCTTTGTTGTGCCCAGTTTCTTTACATGGATCAACAGTGGGAAGCAACTCAAAACGGAGGTAGAAATCACAGAATTGTACCATAGGTAGATTTGGGTTGGAAGGAACCTTAAAGATCGAGTAATTCCAAACCCCCTGCCATGGGCTGGGACACCTCCCATTAGACCAGGTTGCTTAGAACACCATCCAGCCCGGCCTTGAACGCTGACAGGAATGGAAGTTGCCTCTCTGGGCAACCTGGTCACTGGGCAAAGTGTCTTACCACACTTACTGTATCTTCCTAATATCTAATCTAAACCTACCCTGTCTCTGTTTAAAACCACTGCCCTTCATCCTGTAACCGCATTCCCAGATAAGGAGTCCCTCCCCATGTTTTCTGTAGGCCCTATTCAGATACTGGAAGGCTGCATTAAGATACCCCCTGAGCCTTCTTTTCTCAAGGCTAAACAAGCCTTCTCCAGGCCAGTCTTTATAGGAGACGTGTTCCAGCTCTCTTATCATCTTTGTGGCCCTCCGCTGGACTCTCTCCAATTAAGTATTTGAAAAGCAATAAGTACCTGAAACAGACAATAACTTATAGACAGACAATCCAGATGGCTGATTTACTTAAGATTGCAGAGAAGTTATGAGGTGGCTTGATAACAGTTTATGAGCACGAGGGAACGAAATGCATTTAGAGATGTCTTAAACTCATAACAAATATCATTGGTATAGCAAGTCATTCAGTCTGGAATTAAGGTGGATGTTTTAACAGCAGAATCTTCACTGTAAAAAGTGAAGACAAAATACAGAATAGAAGACAAAATTGCATTGCTGTCAATTTTAAATCAAGAATGAAGACGTTATAAATAATTTTATTAGATTTCAAACAATAATAATAGATGTACTGACACCTCATTGCCTATATTAGAAGAGAATTTGGATAATAGTATCACAACATCTCCCTCTGTCTTACCAGCATTTTCAAAGGTGGAAAGAAGTACATGAATGTAACTCATCAACATTTGGTTTATATATTAAAGTGTTTAAAAACATGAGTTGCTAAAATGACAAGTTTATGTAAATTTCTAAAATTGCATGATTGCAGTAGAAAGCAAACAGTAAATAGCCTTGTCATAAATCTTTTTCTTAAAACTCAGCAAGATTCATGCCACACAAGGTTGGAATAAGCTAGTATAGACTTCAGTTTTGTAGTACTGCAATGCCCCAGATTAAGCTGTAGGATGAAATGGCAGTAAAGGGTCTGGAATACTTTAATTCCACATAAAACAACAAACTTTGTGTTATTTTAATTGTGTATTCAAAAACTAATCTAACTTCCTAATTATTCTGAAAATGATTTTGGAAAAATATATATTTATGAGTTTATACTTTAAATTTCCAATAAAATTCTACATACCCACTTCATAATTAGATATGTTGTATTTTCATATATGTATTATTAGATGTCCATTTAAATATGAATTATGTGTAAACTATACATTGTTAATATACATTATGATAGAATAATTGCATCATTTCTCTTACAGAAAATTTTGTCAGAATTTTTGAAGCAACTGTATTTTTTATTTAAAGCTTAGACTTTTAAAGAGTTTTTTCAAAGAACGTTTTTCTCCCAAACTTGTGGAAAATTGAGCTAGAGAGTTCCTTTAGTGACCATTCTTGCCTACTTCACTAGCTGAGAAGTCATTTCGCAGGGCCACACTTTTTAGGTGGACACTACAGGGCATAGTTGAACTACAGTCTTTATTGTGCTGCCTTTTTCTCATGAAAAACTCAAGTCAGAAACATTAGGTGTGCCACCTCTGTTAATTCCACCATTTTCTGAACTGCCTAGAGATGATGGCACAGCTGACTGACAGACAGGACTGACTTTTTACACAATTACCATGTGGAGGAATAACTCAACAAGTCCTCGTTTAAAGCATATAGCAGAAATGATTTATTAGTACTTTGGAAGCACTACTTCTAAAGTTACTATAGATTCAATTTATATCTTAATATTTATTTGACATTACTGTAAGTTTCATATGTATGTAAAATAATTCAAATTTAGCAACTGAAATGAACATAGACTGGAATAGAAATATAATCATTGGTCCTACCCTCCAGTCCCTAGGTAGGCAACACTGCCACTGAGTTAGAGTGAGGAACAGAACCTTTAGTTATTTTATTTGAAGAGTTTTTTAAAATATGCTACCTCCTTCTTCCAATTCCTATTATATTTTAATGGAATGTTGATGACAAATTTATTTTAGAAATGGGATTGTTAAGGTTTCCTCAGATTACTAGCAATGGTTCTTTCGTGTGTTCAACCTGAAAACAATCTTTGATTATAGATATTAAAAGGTTGAGTCATAGATAGTACAGTGTGATTTTTTAAAGAACTAATTGCTTTGACTATTTAATATTTAGTATCCATACTGTACTGCTAATTGTACTTTATGTTTTCATGCCTTTTATTCATCTATATTTGAAATAAGTTAATTCTGTGCCTAACTTCATCAATGTAAGGAAGGTTTTCTGCTGATTAACTCTTCACCAGAGTATATCAAAGCCTACTTGGTCCTTATAGTTAGGTATATATCTTGATTTAAAAATAATTAGCTTTAATTTGCTGAATTAATTTATCCTCTTAGTGTGAACAAGGCTATCTCTTTCCACATAAATGGCTAAAAAATATGGATCTGAATGTGTAATAGTTAAGACTTTAAAGCACTATCTCATGTTCAAGATGAAAGTCTCGACTCCTTTTCCTCTTTTAAACTAGAGCCTTTTATTTCATTCAAGCACTCTGTTAAGCTTCACAGGTGCTCTTTAAGTAGAGACTGACGAACAAGTAAGACTCTTTAGAGTAATACAATGTAAAGTTCTGAGTTCTGCTGTTGCATCCAAGCTATAACCAAGGCTCAACGGTGTGGAACTCAACCAGACACTTTAAAGCTCATGTGAGCCAAAATGCACACGTAATACTCAAAGCCAAGCATCTGTTGGTGGTAATTAATATCCTCACAGTCTTTTCCAAGAATAGTTATTAATCCAATTAAAATGATACTAAGACTTACAGGACAAGTTGCACAACTATTATATCTCGTTCACAGCAATAATACATTTAAAAGCAAAACACGCAAACTTTACACTTTTACTTCCATTATTCCTCGATGTCTTATGGTCTGACAAATTTTTCATCAGCTTTGGGAGTTACAGTGAGTAGTCCTCAACACCCCAAGTTCTTTGCTGTGAGAGGCATGACATCAAAGCAGGGAGTTTCCTTCTCATCCTTGCATTTGTGTACCTCTGGGCTACTTTTAATCATTTGCTAATATGGTCTGTCTACTTGGTCTTTCCTTACCGGTACTTGAAGTCTGTTCTATTCAAATTTTACTGTATATGGTCAGTTTTACTTAGGTTGGGTATTTTTCCTTTGTTCCTTTTCTAACCTTCAAAGACAGTTTTATCAATGGTTAAAACACAAATTGACCACTAATGAATTGTGTTTATACCTCTGACATACTAGTGTTAACACGTGGCTGTCATTTGAAGATCTGTTATCAGCCTTTAAGATGTGACTTCCTGATGACATAATATAATGTGTTCTTATCACAATCTAGTTAGATATACATACATATACACATATGTGTGTATATATAATTATCTAAAGTGCCTTGCTAAATATTTGCTGTTAATATCTGTCAGTTATAGCCATATCACTATTACTTTAGTATAGTGACTTGAGACTGTGACTAAACTAGTCAAACTATGCCTTCTAGTTGTGTAGTAAAATGTTTTTTTCTTTTCAATGCTGAATTTAACACTGGCTTGGCAGAAGAATTGTGTTGGAATGCAGACTACTGGGTAATCCCCAGATTTGGAAAGATATAAATTGCTAAGACATTTTAAGGTTTAGAGTACCAGATTATCCTGAGATTTCTAAACTTGGCCAGACCAGTTCCACCTGTTATTCCATCAGAACTGTGAATTTTGGTGTTTGTTCACTGAGTTTCCACAGATTCTCCTCTCCATGTCATAAATCACCTGCCTTCTGATTACCAAATATATGGCAGTTTTGATAACATCCTACATGGTAAAGGAGAATGACCAGTTCTTTTTTTAATCGGTAACCTTGATATTTTCCCTGCCCCAGCAATGCCACACACTATTAATTTTCTGTGACTGTAGAACTGTCTGTCAAGAATGGTTAACAAAGAGATTCCATAAGGACACATCATTTACTTTCATATAGACACTTCCTTCAGTATGTGGCATCCCGAAACCTAGCCTTTTCCCATAGATAACAGGAAAGAAAAGAAAATTTAACATTCACAACATGGTCTGTAAGAATATGGAAGTTTTTATCATAGATTATGTCTTGAAAGCCCCCTGAACCTTTCACATCCTCTTTTAAATATTCCTGATTTATTCAGAAAAACATGGCAAAAGCTTGTGGACAGTTGAGGAAACAGGATTTAGGCCAAAAACCTGACTAAAGAGATACCAGGTGCACACACATAATTCTTACTATGATCTCCTTTTGTTTTATATATCCGTCTTTATAACAAAGTGTCATTCTATTTAGATCAAAGTTTTAGAAGCTGTGTGTTTACATTAAATATTTAAATCTGTCTGTATCAAGCAAACTCAACTTGACCTTCCATTTTACAGAACACATACAACTTAAATGGAGTTGCTGGTGCTCAATGTCTTTGAAAACAGTATTATAAATCAGATTAGGCATTCAGATAAAGGGATTTGAATTAATAATGTCTGACTTGTGTTGACTTTCCCCCCTTCTCCGGTACTTATAATTTGCATTTTCATTATTAATTTATTATTTGCATTGCAACAGAACTTACTTCTCACTTTTTATTCCCAAAGATATTGTATAACAGTACCTGTATTTATGAACTTTTTATATAATTTAATATTGTTATGATGGGGGGGGGNGTTACAGTATTTTATTTTTCTGAATAGCTAAAAAGAGGAGTTTGGAAGACAAACCAGAAAAAAAGTTTTATCAAGAACTTTGTGTCCAAAACTGCAATGATTACTGAAACATTTAGATGA
>VZRU01019185.1:462629-473077 GCA_013398155.1 Pedionomus torquatus
AAAAAAAAAAAAAGCCAACAAGAAGTACCAGTGAGTTTCTGTAAAAATCGGGGATATGATTTTTCAGTTACAGAGAAATTCTTTGCATTATGCTATTGATGTAATTTATGTAAACCTTTAGGCTTCTGTAATGCAAATAATGTCAACCTGAAGATTTTATTTTTTAGTTTCAGCTTCATATACAGTGGCCATTGTGTAGACAGACCTTCTGTGTTATAGATATAAATGTGTAAATTACGGGGCTACGAAACATACTGATATTAGTTACTCTACAGGGAATTTCTTATACTGATAGTTTAAATAGTCAACAAAGACAGAAATTGTTAATAGACAACAATTGTTGTTAATAGACAACAATTCTACCGAGCAAATGAAGAAAATTACATTCACCAACCAGCATCTAATTTTGAAGAGGAGGGTCAAGATTACGTCAATTCATTTGAAATAGGCTTATATATTTGCAGAGAATACTGATGTTCAAACCTTAGCCAATGAAACCACTAATGATTGATTAATACCTACTAATATTGTTCAGGGAGCTAAAATTTAGTGTCAGGCAGATGTGGGCTGAATTCAGTGGCCTACAGGTCTCCTCTTGCATAGTATAGAGAGTTAGATCCTCCACACAAAGATTTAGATTATGTCCCGTATTTGTAAATACGTAAACCATGTCTTTTATTATGATTTATGATTACATTTAAAGACTGCAAATGAATCTGAACAGAATAATAATATAAATGATAGAAATCTGGCTTCATTCACAGTTCAAGACTTAGTATCTAAGTTTTAGATGTTTTGAGTCTTGTGAAGCAATATGTACCAACTATATCTATCATGGTAAAATACAAACATGAGTGGCAAACAAAGGATAACATTTTCTTTTAAAGCATAATTTTTAATGTGTGCATGTGTATATATGCCTGAAAAACCTTAAGGTTATTCTACTGATTTCACTTTCTCAGTACAGAAATCATCTCCTTTGTGTTTAACCATAACATATATAGGCACCTAGATGTGTTCAAAAGATGCAGTGTATTTTCTACATGGAAGTAGAATCGGAGAACTGTTAGGGTTGGAAGGGACATTTAAGGTTGTCTAGTTCCGGTTCTGCTGTCATGGTCAGGGACACTTTCTAGTAGATCAGGTTGCTCAAGAGCCCCATCCCATTTGGCCTTAAATACTTCCAGGAATGGAGCATCTATAGCTTCCCTGGAGAACCTGGACCAGTGTCTCACTACCCTCGTAGTACAATATTTTTTCCTAATGTCTAAATCTAAATCTCTTTCAGTTTAAAACAGTTACCACTTGTGCTGTCACTACATTCCCTGATAAAGAGACCCTCCCTATCTGTCCTTTAGGCCCCCTTTAGGTATTGGAAGGCTGCTCCCCTGAGCCTTCTCTTCTCCAGGCTGAACAATCCTAACTCTCTCAGCCTTTCTTCATAGAAGAGGTGCTCCAGCCCTCTGATCACCTTTGCGTCCTTCATCTGGACCCATTTCAACAGGTCCATGTCCTTCCTGCACTGAGGACTCCAGAGCTGGATGCCATACTCCAGGCTGGGTCTCACTAAAGCAGAGCAGAGAAACAGAATCACCTCCCTCAGCCTGCTGGCCACACTTCTTTTGATGCAGCACAGGATGCAGTTGGCTTTCCGGGCTGCAAGCATACATTTGCAACTCATGTTGAGCTTCTCATCCATCAACACCCCCAAGTCTTTCTCCTCAGGGCTGCTCTCAGTCCATTTTCTGCCTAATCTGTGTTTGTGCTTGGGATTGCTGAGATCCACATGCAGGAACTGGCACTTGGCTTGGCTGAACTTCTTGAGGTTTTTGTGGATCCACCTCAAGTCAATCCAGGTTCCTCTGGATTGCATCCTTTCCCTCTGGTGTGTTGACCTCAACACACAGATTGATGTCATTAGAAAATTTGCTGAGAGTGCATTCAACTCTCCTGTCCATGTCACCAACAGAGATGTTAAAGGCAGTAGTGCCCTTACTAACCCCCTGTCCTGGTTTGAGGTAAAACAAACCAATTTTCTGTTTTACAGTTTTACTTTCTTAGCTGGGCCTCCTTTAACTAGCTAAACTCTGAAATTAACAGCACATTGTTCAAAGCTGTTCCGTCTCACAGTGATAAGACCTGATTATACCAAGGGATGGTATGCAGAGAGGCCCTTGTTTAGACTTATTGCTGGAAGAACCAAGGTCAGATAATTTTCAGCATTTGCCCGTTGGAGGGTCCCACCTGCAAGGAGGAGCGGACAGGACAGGTGACCCAGAACGGACCAACAGGGGTATTCCATCCCATCTGCATCATGCCCTGTATAAAAGCTGAAGGATCAACAGGTCAACTCCCTTTTCGCCTCTTTTTTGCCCCTTCGCCCCTTCTTCGATGGCTGACATCCAAGGAGGACTCTGCCTGTTCATCTGCCTCTGATCCTGATCCGAGCGTTCCTGACTTCAGATCTGGAATCCGGCTCCTGTCGATCACCGAGTCCAGTTTGGGACTTTTCCTGAAGCCTGCTGGTGACGTGGTCGTCATCCTGGGAGCTTGATACGGTTTTGTATATACTGTATACTCCCTTTTTCCTAAATTTCCTTTTTATTATATTACTTATATTTTCATTAAAGTAGTTTAGTTTGTTCTAAACTCTTGAATCTCTTTAACTCCTTCCTCTCCTCTCTGACCAAAAGGGGGAAGGGGGGAACATCTGTCAATCAGGTTTTGGTAAATTTGGCTGAAACCACGACACCCCCGAGGAACTCCACTCACTGCTGATCTTCATTGGACATTGAACCATTTACTGGAAGTCTTTGAGTGTGACCAGCTAGCCAATTTCTTATGCATCAGTGATTCATCTGTCAAATCCATGTCTCTCCAATTTAGAACCAAGGATGCCATGCGGGACAGTGTCAAATACACTCAGGTCCAGGAAAATGATGTTGTTTGCTCTTCCCTTTTCTACCAGTGCTGTAAAACCCATTGGAGAAGGGCCCATTCAGCCTGACTGTGAACACTCCAGGGTTAGGGCATCCAGAACTTCTCTGGGCAATCTCTTCCTGGGCCTTAACCACCCTCACAGTAAAGAATTTCTTCCTAATATCTAATCCAAATCTACCCTCTTTCCATTTAGAACTCCTTGACCTATCGCTACACTTCCTGATAAAGAGTCCTTCCCCATATTTCCTGCAGGCACCCTTTAGGAATTGGAAGATTGCTGTTAAGGGTCATTTCCTAATGACCATGCTACATCCATGAGTTCCAAGGGAACTGACAGGTGAAATTGCTAAATCACTATCCACCATTCTTCAGAAGTCACGGTGGTCCAGTGGAGTTCCCACTGACATATGAGGAAACATAACCCCCATTTTTAAAAAGGAAAAAAAAAAAAAAAGTCCTAGGGAACTACAGCCTCACCTTTGTGCCCAACCAGATTGTGGAGCAGGTCCTCCTGGAAACTCTGCTAACACACACAGAAAAGAAGGAGCTGATTGGTGAAAGCAAACATGGTTTTACTAAGGGAAAGTTGTTCTATCTATAAAGCCAAAATTTTTCAGTCTCTAAAATAGAAAATAGGATCAGCTGTGACTCACAAGAAGCACTACAGCACTCATTTTACCTAGTTTGCAAACACTTTAAACATCACCATTTGTAAAACTTGATTGAATTTAAACATTAATTGAGGTTCATATTCATATTCAAGATAGAATGTGAAATGATCAGACAAGACTCTCTTAAAAACAAAAATGAAAAGGAGGAGTGAAAACCAGAGATTTAAAAATAAGCCAGCAATCAAACAGAAATAGAATGAAAGGAAAATAAAAGGACAACATTAATTCAAAACAGATTACCTTATCTCTCCAAAACACTGAAACAATCACCAACAAATGTGGGGTAATAGAGAAGAGTGTCAAGACTGCAGTGCTGCCCCTGGACCTTAGTTATCTTTGAGCTACAGAAAAATGTCAACTTTTGTTTCACTACAAATATGAGCACCTATCCACTTCCTGAAACTGTCCATTGAAAGACATGCTGCCTTTTTTATGCTCAGTGATATTTATGGGTTTTAGCATTCAGAATGATATTTTTACTTTTTAAAAAATAAACATGCATAAAACAATAGAAAGGCCTGGTACCACCTTTATTATCAACTGAGTTTTTAGTAAAAATGCTGCTGTTGCTTTGAGATTAACCAAATTCAATGTTTTAACATTTTCTTCCGTATTAGGCTCCACAGAATTCAATAGTTAGGGAAATACTCTACTTAGAGACCTTGAACAATTTTAGGGGTCATGTTGTCATCAACCTATTCATCCTCAGCCAGATGGATTCCAGATCATGAGTGCTTACAGGTATGACTTAAGGACCCCAGGAGCCTTCAAGATGAAACCTTACATGTCACAAAAGATTATGAAGATAGAAAGTAGCTGGTAATCACAGGACAAAAAGTGTAGAAGTATTAAGCTGGGTCACTTTGTTCTTGTTGTACCCAAAGGATACTCTCAAGTTCATGAAGTTTACTATTATAGACATGGCTTCAATTTCTTTTTAGGCCTACTAAAGCCTAATACATTTTACTTTCAACAACCCAACTTACCTCAAGAAAAAAATGTATTGTTATAAACTATAGAAAACATGAATGTTTATCAGGCAAGACTTTAAGATCCATACATTTCCTAGATTCTGCATTATTTAATTCTCCATGTTGTGATTAAGAGGGAAAAAAAAAAAAAAAAAGGTTATACATCTCTCCATTTTTCAGTTTTTAAATTGCTGGAAAGAGAAGACTATAATTTTCCAGCTCCAGCTACTTTTTTTTTTTCCTTCATCTATGCATTCAAATGATACTAGAGATTGTCACAGCTCCATCACAGATAGGTTATTTTGCCAGTGCCTGTAACATAGCGTTCATGACCATAGACTTAGTTAGAAAGAAGATGGGAATACGATTATTGACAAATAGCCAACAATTAATACATCCCTTGACTGCTAATAGTAAAAACCAATATTGGCAAGATAAATCTAGGAGTTTATGCTAACAGTACTTTATATGACTTTACAGCTTTAGAGGTGCTGCCTTTCAGGAAAGAATAATTGCTTCAGTCAGCATTTCAAGAGCAAGTTGCATCATTTTTCCTTAGGACATTGAACATCATCTACTGTCTGGAGAGCTTTCTCCACACCCTTTCTGAGGAACCAAGCAGAAAGTCAAGGGAATAACTACAGTCCTATCTCATAATTCCAACTTATCAGAAGCCTAAGCAGCTGTGGATTCTTACGGACTTCTTCCCCGTACATTATCATAGACAATTTGATTACATGCAGCATAACAACTATCAATGTTTTAACACATGTAATTTAGCAATAATGACTGTGCCATGCCTTTAGCCATGATGTCTCAGGACTAACATCTACAGCAGGTTAGAAAATCTTTCAGAGAAAACTGATCTCAAAACAATCTGGGCTTGTCTTAGTCATCAGATTATAAAAAGACAGGACTGAGGAGAAACTTCAGCCCACATTGAGCACCAAATCATTATGAACTAAGATGGAGAAAAAGCTCAAGACAACGTACAAATTATTAGATAAACACTAGAGAATCAATTTCCACGGATAATATTAAATAAATAAATAAATACATCCCCTCTGGTATGTAAAGAAAATGAACTAACTTTCTAAAATATCTAGGTCTGAGGCAGAAGAATGCATCAATTACATATGCTATTTAAATTCTGTCCGAGAGGGGGGCTAATAATGGGAAATATACAATTTAGAAACACTTAATGGGAAATAATATTCTCATATATAAAGTTTTAGCATGTATAAACACATACATCTATACAATGCTTAACGACTAACAGAAGAAAGTGTACATTAAATGTGTTACTGACATAAAAAGCAAGTACAAAGCATTACTGCACATGCATTTTATACAATAATACCTTTTCCTCAATAGCAGCTACTTCCACTGCTGTAGATGCTTTTGTTTCTATGAAATGCCTAGAATATATTTCTATGTCTCTGAGACATGGTAATTTAGAATATATTTTATGGTTTTTATGTAATTCTTGCTTATTAAAATAGCAGAAATTTTGTAAATATATTTACGTAGTTTTTGTTTGCAAACATCTAAACTGGTATTCAAGTAGCTTGTTCAAGCACCATGTCAGTGCAATCCAAGTGTCATGGCACTGCTGTAATCCAGCTTCTTGGGACTGTCTTGTTTGCATCTTGGAGCTCTGTGCTTCCATATGTATACCAATAGCTGTACCTGAGAGATCTAATTTACAGCTGGTTCAGTCCACACATTCTGCAGTAATTTTGCACAACTTCTGTATAGACAATACCCTCAGAGATGCTTCTCAATTTAGGCAGGATACAAAATATGCTGAACGCAAGTACTCACAGTCACCTATTCTCCCAGTAATAGAGCAATGTAGTTCTAAATAACAATTTATTAAAGCCTTGAGGAAGTGAAAAACATAAGCAAGTTAAAATTCAACAAACCTATTCCTGTGGCCTAGTCTTACAGTATGTAACTGTCCTTGGGGGATTGTGAAGCAGTATTCATGCATTCATTCGCTTTTGATTGCAATGTTTTTCAGGAGAAATATTATTTCCTGCCTAAGGCTTCTTTACTAATAAGCAAATTAGCATCTGATAAAGAAACAAAAGATATGCTTTAAAACACTATGTAGGTAAAACCCAGATATCTCCACATGATAGTGTGATATATTTTGAAATGGAAGTAAAGGTAAAAAGAATATTTGCACCTCTTGCATTCATCAATAAACTTTACTATGTAAAACAGTTTGTATGTATAATAGAGTAAATTATACTAACTTACCATGAAAAACATCTTTCTTAAAAGTGATTAAATGAGGACTGTTGGGGCCTTAGCAATACTAAGTGAATATCAGGAACTGTGAGTCAAGGCCATGAGTTAAGCTAAAGATACAGCTGTGGTTTGAGTCAGCAGAAGTACAAGGAAGGGAGGATGTGAGAATGATGATAACTGGAACTATACACAGATAGTTGCTTTTTAGGCCACCAATCACTTAAGAGTTAAGGGCGCGTGGACAGCAACTGTCACCCAATCAAGTTTGCTTTATCCTGCATGCTCAGAGTGTGATCGCGTGTATGGAAGATCAAATAATACATAAGAACGCAGCCTGCTGAATAAAGTCAGATTTGAACTTACATCACATTGATGTGTCGTTCTTTCACGTTCACTTGAACGGCCCGCAGCAGAGGACATTTATTAGAAAGACACTGAAACAATTTCTATATTGCTGATATATCTAGTAAGAACATGTACTGTATACTTCCAGAGTAGAGTTCTTGTCTCCACTGTGTTCTATAATTAAAGTTTTAAAAGGTCAGTTTACCTCCATTCTCCTTTGTCTCCATTCTCACTTATTTTTTGGTTCTATGTGCTGTAAAAATAGTGCCCATATGTTGTGCTTATTAATTTACTTAATATCAACACCACCACAAAGAAAAAGTCAGCAAGATGGTAGAAATGAAACAGGAGCTAGAGAGGAATGTTATCCAAGTCTGGTAAACAATAGGTCTCTGTTGAGGTAGTGAAAGCCAACCATGCTTCAAACCATTAATGAACTTAAATTTAACTTGCTTTTATTGCCATAGGAAATCTGAAAAAGGGCAACAAGTTATGTATTCAACCTCCCATACTAGAAAAGCTCCCCAAAACCACAACTATATAATTATTCTTGTCTGAGAAATACATGTTTAGATTTTGTGATGAATATCACTATATAATTCTCTTACAAAAATGGAAAATTAATACAGAAATGGTATGAAAGAAAGAGTACTTCTACTAGTGAAACAACATGTACTGTTATGGCCCTGAGGGCACCAACTGGTCTTACTGGCTCTGACCAGCCCCATTTGGGAGCCCCATTTACCTCCTGTGCATAGCCCAAGCAGCCCTGTTTCAGCTGAAACTGGTTGTCACTCTCTACCCCAGTGACAGTGTGGGAGTGCCAGTGTCCAGCCTTGTTCTTGTTCCTGCCTCCTGGATGTACCTCGTGGTCCTACAGTGTAGGCTGATCGTAGTCGACTGATCGTAGTTGATTGCAAGATCTAAGCAAAAAATGTTATGGTTTAAAATCTTGAATTCAGTTCAAGAATCTAGTAGGCTCTTTGTATCTTTAATGGTTGTGGTGCATTGACTTTGACCAGATGCCAGATAACCACCCAGCCACTCTCACTCCCTCTCCTCAGCAGGATAACAGGAGAAAATAAGGTGTAAAACCTTGTGAGTTGAGAAAGACAGGGAAGTAATTTAGCAATTACCATCATGGGCAAAACAGAGTTGACTTGAGAAAAATATTTTAATTTATTGCCACTTAGATAGATTTGGATAGTGAGAAACAGACAAATTTAAACACTTTTTCCATGTCCTCCCTGCTTCACAGGCTACTTCTCTCACAGATTTCTCATTGTCTCACAGCTGCTTTCTTAAAGCTCTTATCACAGAGGCATCACAAGCATTGCTGATAGTCTTAGCTATGTCTTGCAGTAGGTCCATTGAATCTGGCTGGAAACATCTGGAAACAGCTGTGCCCTGTCATGGGCTCTTCTCACAGAGGCTACCCCTGCAGTGCTGTCGCTGCCAACAATTACACAGAAACTGTACAAGAGTGGAGGACACAGTCCAGCAATAGAATCTGCAAAGCTTTCTGCTTATTTCAGAGTGCTCAGACCTGCTGCAGCTCCTTCTTCCCATCACTTTGTATTTATGCTAAAATACAGGTAACCTATAGAAGGGATAAGCAGCACAGTTATTCAGCTTCTCCGGTAAGTTTCATCTAGAGTCACTCAAGATCAAGGAAAGTGTCTGACCATTAAAATATCAACAATATTTTGTTGTTCCCTGAATTCATCAGTATACAATAAACATTATCTGTGTGGAAAATTGTCTTTTGCTAAGTCTTGCATTTCTGATGATTTGGTATCAAACCTAATAGATCTCAGAAGCAGCATATCAGTTCTCTGTGAAGGCTTGTCTCTATCACTTATTATTTTTTACCTCATGGGAGTTATGGCTGATATAACATGGAAAGTGTTTCAATTATTTTTTTTTTCTTTTCTTTTTAAACAGAAGGGATTTTCCTTTTTCTTTCCTGTAAAGCCATATTTCTCTCATCACTCACTTAAAAATTACTTTTTTTTTTTTTTTTTTTAAATTTTTTCACCTGAAGTTCATCTTTCTATGAAAAACATACTGGAAGGTTCCAGCACACAAGTTCATGCCATCAACAGAATTAGAAAAGAAACTACGGTGAAGGCTGATCAGAAGGCTGCAATGGTAATGTCAGGTTGCACAGAATTCATTCAACTTTCTTTCTTCATACTAAGAAATAAACTGGACTACACAGAAAGAACACAAATGTTTCTTTCAGTTCAGTTCACGAAGCTTTAATTATAATGCAAGCATGCCTGATTCATATTTAATCAACTGAATTCAATTCTTTCAATGAGGACTCAGTGAGATAACTAGAGGTTTTAAATAAGCTTATGCTTCTTAAATAGACTTAAAATATACTAGACAATGGGTTTTGGTAAGAATATCAATTTTTAACGTATTCCAATCGTTCACAGGAATATTTACTATCCATCACAATGGATGAGACTCATTGCAATTTTGACACATTTAGGCATTTAAATGTCTGTTTCAGATTTGAGTAATTCAGTTCAATTGCCTAGGTAAAGATTTCTTAGCATAATTTGGGATTATATATGACAGAATCTACAGGATACCTGTG
This sequence comes from Pedionomus torquatus, assembly GCA_013398155.1. NCBI lineage: Eukaryota > Metazoa > Chordata > Aves > Charadriiformes > Pedionomidae > Pedionomus > Pedionomus torquatus. Next base: position 472,421 of record VZRU01019185.1, read on the forward strand.
TCCTTCTGGGCTGCCAGCTGAAGTCTGATATTTCCACTGAAAGTAAATGCCTACCTTTTTCTCAACAAAGTTTGAACCTAAATGGGAATCAGAGCCTAGAGTGAGTAAATTCTCTAAAAGGCAGAGTTCATGTCAGTTCCTTAAATACAAACATAAGATGACATTATAACTGCAGCAGACTATTCAAGTCACTTGTAAATATATGACAAATATGGTACAAGAAATATTGGAGATACCTAACATTTTGGACCTGCAGTTAGAGGCCAAATAAGAACAGCTTGTGACAGTTCCAATAATGTTATATATCTGTGTCTGATAGACTGAATCATCCCATGCAAAGCAATTTAGTGCATTCTAAAGTAAACGTTACCTGCCTAGTTGTTTCAAGTTCTATCCTTAATTAGCTGCACTGAGAAACACTGTATGCACCATTGGGATCAGATGAGGAAATATTTTCAGGCCCTTCACCAGTTTCTTCTTCAAGGAGATGAACAAATTACACAAAGGGCAAATTCCTTATTTCAGCTAACAATGCCACTTGAAAGCAAACTTTGAGTGACATACAACCTAAAGGGAGACTTTATCAATAACTGTAGAATTTCATAACTTAGATCTATGTCTATTATAGATAAGTGTCCTGGTTTGAGGTAAAATGAA
>VZRU01019186.1:0-35788 GCA_013398155.1 Pedionomus torquatus
TCAATGTCTTTCTTGTGGTAGGGGGCCCAAATTTAAGTCTCTGGTGATGGTAACTCCAGCATTTCTTCTCGATGGCCAGTTCACTTCCCTATGTGATACAGCCAAAGACTTGAGTCCAGCTCCCAGGGAAAATGCATCCTTCTTACAGCTGACTTTTCCAACTGAGCCAAGTATTTAGCATGCCCAAGAATAGATGGGCCCAGAAACTGAAAAGAGCCTGATCAAGAACTCTAAAAATCCCATGGAAAAGCTCCTTCACTAGGTGGAAGGACAGGATGTCTTGAGTAGTCAATGGAGTGGGGAGCTTCTGCTCTTTGGCATCTTATGCCCAGACAGGAAAAATTTTGATGTGGCCTCTCTCTCTTCTAATGAAGCGGCACCTCCATCCAGGCACAGACACAGCTTGGGTTTTTTCTTCTGTCTGCCAGAACCATATACTCATAGGCAATTTTGGTTGCTCACAGTCTCTCAAAAGAAGTTTACAATTTGCCCAGAGGAGCAGGGATAGCAGAGAGAAAAGGCACAGGTTATCCAAACTAGGATTTTCACCCCACATCTTTCAAATTTGATGTTTGCTTAAGAGATTCACTCATTCTTCTGAGTGAACAGTGAAAGTGCTAATTGGAGAGCTATGTGGCCAGTGGGCATGAATGATCCGTCACTTCAGACATACTAGGCTACATACACAGAAATGGAAGACTTTGGAATAAATCCAGATTTACCTTAGCTGAAGTATTTATGAGTTCAACATTACCATAAAAGGTGGATATTAACAGTTCTCGAAGTATTTCTTCGCCCCTACCTCTACTGTAAAGCAAAGGCAGGGTTTTTCCTAGTTAACTAGTTAGCAGTCTGAGTGCAGAGGTCATAGGGGACTTGGCGAAATCAGTGGCAGAGGAGGGATACCCAAATCATAGGCCCACATGGAGGCTGTTTTTACACCATTTTTCCTCTTCTTTTGTGAAAGATAGGTGTGCATACTGTAGGGAACAATTGCAGAGGGAAGAACATAAACTGATACAGGTGCCAGAAAACAACAGGAAAGACAAAACAAAGATTCTTGGATTAAAATAAACCTTCCATTAAAAAAAAAATAAAATAAAAATCAGAACTGTGAATTATGTCTTTTGCAGTCCATTGGTATTACATAGCTGTTGGCTTAAATAGGAGAGCTGCCATTTAAATTGAAGCTGCTTGTAAAGGGGCTGGAATATTTTTCTAATAAGGCATCTACTAGGATCCTTTTCGGTATCCAAAGACATCCATCAAAGCCAGAGACAAAAAAGGGATGGCTTGGAGTTTATATTGCAAGGCACTGTTTTGGAGAAAATGCATTATGGTTTTTTTCTCTTCCAGGGATGCAGAGAATTTGGACAAGAAAGAGTCTGACACTTTCCAAGTACTGGAAGAAGTGCTTGTAGATATGCCTTGTATTTTCCATCCCATCTGTGGCACAGCCATAGATATCTGCTCTTAGGATATTCGTTGTCTGGCTAGAAATTAATGATCAGTATTTGGCAAACAGTATTGAATCCACACTGTGCATTGACATTTATGTCTCCAAAACTTTGCCCTCCCAAGTCCAAACTAGGCACTTCAGGTGATAAGTAAGGGGGTTGTTTTTGAGTTTTTTTTTGGTTGGTTGGTTGGTTTTGTTGTTTGGGTTTTTTGGAGTAGTTTTTTTTTATGTGTGGGGAAAAAAAAAAAGAAGAGAAAGAAAACCAGAGGGCTGAGCCAACATGGATGCACCAAGGAATACTTACCGAGAATACAGCAGTCAAAAAACCCCTTGTGTGGCAAGCAAGTCCTCATCTAAAATACTTTGGAAACTGGGATAAGCATGACGAACTTTCCTGCAACTTGCAGAAATGGCTTTTGGTTGAGCTGGGTTGCTGAGCCCCATAGACGGAGCCCAGGCACTCATTCCTCACCCGAGCTCTCCGACTGCAAAATTTAAGCAGTGTCCTGCTTCATTCCACTCTTTTTTCACCTGTGAAACTTGCATGTTACCTACCTGCCTCACGATGAGATTATGAGGCTAATTTAATCACAGCTATAAAGCTCTTCTGCGATAGCTGGAGAAAAGGTGCTATAGCCGCCAATCGTGCTTGTCGTTATCATTAGAGGTGGCATTTGAGTGCCAGCTGAGGACTGCGCGAGTCGGATCCAGGCATCAGCTGTGGCTATCTGTTGTAATGACCCAGATGATGAGAGTGGCTGGATGGGGAACAATTTTGGTGACCTGCAAAACAGCTCCATTAAAAATGCAAACTATTGTGCAGCCAGAATTTAATTCAGTGCCTGGAGAAACCAAAATCTTCTCACATCTCTTTATGAAGAGGAAATTAATTAATACTTTTCCTTCAGAAGGCCTTTCACTAAAATAAACCAAGAGAACAAAAGAGACTGATAAAGTTTCTTGGAGGGTTTTGTTAGGAGGACAGGAGGCAGCAAGGGTGACAGGGAGGCTTCCCACCACCCAGAAAGAATGTTGTGACTTTTTCTTTTGCTTCAGTCTCTTACCCTTCTCCCAACTCCTCTTGCTACTGGGACAGCAGCACACAGCCAGAGCCACCTCTCTGGCACAAAATCTTTAAGGCCACCTTGTGAAAGCGGGTGACCCTACTATCCACCCAGCTGCAGCCCAGTTATCCCACCCACTGCCTCCCACCCCACATTTTCTAGAATATTTCCTGTGACAGAGACATGGAAAGCAGGCAAAGAGAGGCTGGAGTTTGCTTCAGGAAAAGAGACCCATGCCTGTGACAGAACCAGCTTAGAGGTACCTTCCAACTCCCCCCACTTTCTTCCATGGGATCTAACAGCCAGAACTGTGGATAAATATTTATACTAAACATAGCCAGGAATGAGAATTCATGATTTAAAGTTACACAAATATTTGGGAATCTAGACACTGTAACTCAAGAGACACTTAATCTCCAAGTGCAACTGAAAATATATTACTCCTCAGTTTACTAGCAGTGTCAGCTCCCCAAGTGTGGAGCTGAATAATTTAGGGTGGAGGAGAATCAGAGAGTGGCTGAGCATGGAGTTTGATGGGGAAGAGAAGAGCTGGCCTCCAACTTCACTGGTGGCTTTTCCCAGCCAGGCAGGCAAGGGAGGCTTCAGGTCACCTTTGGGACAACCCCCATAAATTCAGAGAAGAAACAGAACCACACAGGCAAAACCAACAACCCTGCAGGGAGAGGAATGGGGGGCGTGCAGGGGCATATGGTGCTGGAGCCTTCCCGTGGCAGGGGAGGCTGCCCAGCACCTGCCACCAGCGAGGCTCAAATCTGAGAACTACAGCTGTAGCATAAAGGCGGATTATCACCCATCCAAACCAAATTCAATTATCATATCTATGCTGCTTCTCTATTTCTGTAACTGGAAGGCTATTATTAGGCTCCCTCCCTCTCTCTCCCTGTTTTTAATACAACTCCAAGTAATGCCGCTGTAAAACATTCAAAAAAGTAAACATTAGCTTTAGGCCATTTGATTATCAGTTTCCCAGAACACTTCGTTCTGCCCTGCTTTACTCCATATTCCTTTAATACCAAGAAAAAAAATAGAAAAAATAAAATAGAAAAAAAAGAAAAAAAGAAAAAAAGGGATGGGCTGAGATGGGTTTAGTGAATCCACACTATAGTGATTCCCCTCTCTGTCTCCAGAGCTGGCCCTAGCTCGCTCTCATGATGGTGAAAAATACCAGTTTATGCTTGGATGGAAAAGAAGCAAGGAAATAGGTTTTCCCTGGAAGCCAGGGACACTATAATCCTTCCTTTCCTAATTGCTAAAATATTTCTTAGCAGGCTTCCCATCTGCACCCCATTAATGACAATCCTATTTTCCATGCTAGAAATGGGAAGTGTTCGGAGGGTGAAAGTATCTCTGAAGAGCTGAGAGCAACACAGCCTGGGAGGTGGCACTGGGAATCAACACCCCCAGAAACATCTTCGGTGCCAGCATCCTTTCTGATGCTGATTGTTTACTCCACTTGAGACCCTAAGGTCTCAAGACAGGAATGAGGAGTATGTCACACACGCTTACCTCCTGCAGAGCTCTGTGCCCTCTGCACCGAGCACAGACACTTTGCTATAATGAGAAGCCCGTATATTTTTTGTGGGGTTGTGCCGTGCTTTTTCTTCTTGTTAAACAAGCACCCTGAAAAACTCCTGACCAGGTATTGACCCTCAAAGGCCTGCTGAAATAAAGCCTGTGAGTGCTTTTCCCATGAGCTGTAGTAACACAGGAATGAAAGAAAAGAGCTGAGTTAGTCCTTCGGGACAAGCAATGTGTCTTCTGATGGCTTTAAACATGGCCACTCATGAATAAAACACCAAAAAGCTCAAATCTTTCCTTAGTTCTTGAGGAGCTACTATAATATGAGTAATAAATCATAATATTACACCCTACCTTTTCGGCTGTAATAGGGTAGCTTTAGCATCACAACTTCAATTTCAGAAGCTGCTGGTTGACTTAAGCTCCTTTATCTCTATCTTTCACACAAATCAGAGAGTTTCATAGGCAATAAAGCATTTGGAGTAAAATATAGAGATTGAAGAGGTAGAGTCTCACTTTATAGTCCTGGGAATTAGCTAGGAGCAAAGAGTGGGGCTGTGGCCTCTGTGCTACAAATTCAATACCTCTCCCAGCCTCGCTATTCAAGGTATGTCCCAGCACCACACTGGCTGGCGGAGGACCATAAGCCAGGTGTGCTGAGGTCTGGAGAATTAGTCTACTTACAGAAACATCTTTCCTCTATTTCCTACACCTGCATAATTAAGAGAATTGAGTTCATTGACTCAGTTCAGATGAATCAGCCCACGATCCAGTGCGCGCAGATTGCTGCCTCTTGCAGTGACTGGTACCAAATACTCCACTTAAAGGCAGGTGTGAGCATCCTGCCTCACAAATGCAGACACCTGCTCAGCCCTTTGCTGCAAAGGATAGATCTAAGCTGGTTTTGGTGGCTGTGTATGGGAACTGGGATACTGAGGATCTGGTTATTCCCTGCTTCGTTCTTCTCAGCTGCAAATATTGTACAAATATTGTAGCCAGCCTTTTTTAAAATAAATTTTAAAAGCTTTTGGATAATGTTCTTATTTACATCATTCTGATCATGTAAAGGGACAGAAATGAGCCAAGTTTTTTAATTATCAACTGATGTAGCAGGGAATTCAGCATTATATGCAGTATTTTGTCTCTGGTTTGTTTTGACCGCATATGGTCGTAACAACACATAATATTAATGCAACTTGCATGACTGCAGTAGCACAAACCACAGCAAAACCTCCTGGGAGGTTTCTACGGTAGGTGCCTGCCACCCTGTTCATGTCTGTAAACCAGGATAAGTCATGGGGTTTAGCCACATGTTATTACGTAAATACTGTGAGAGTTGCTTTATCTCCTTTGTTTCACTACCACAGATTAAAAATTTAGCAGTGACGCTGTGGAAAGGTAAGTCAGCAGGCACTTTCCTTGAGAGTCACCTTGGAAGCCAGAGGCACAGAGAGGGTCTGCGGGGGGGTACTGGGACCTCAGCAGCAGCAGAAAACACAGACACAGAAACCATCTCTCAGGGTGCGAAGGAGAGAGAAAGGTGGCAGGCTTTGGAGGAGGAATGAAATAACTGAGAAACAAACACTGTGAGCTGACCTGCCCTGGGAGCTGGTGGACAGGGTGGGCATCACTGCAGGGGCTGGGGCACCTGTGCTGGTTCAGCTCTTCTCCCTCACCTCTGCCATTTGTGGAAGGACATCTCCCAGACACCCGTCTTCCAGCATTGGTGACCTTAGACTTGACCAAGGTTGGCTGGCATGGTCTGGGTGAGGGAGAGCCTACCCCCAGATGCTGGGTCAATTCATGCCATTTTCCTTAAATCTCAGAGCTATTTTAATTTCATGCAACAGGAGAGCAACCGGAGCAGCCTAACAGCTGGCACAGTTTTTCACTTCAGCTGTTTAATGGGGTGGCTGTGACTTGGTTTGCACCGGTGAAAATTAGTGTGAGGCCAGAATCAAACCATCCCCGTAAGCAAAAGCTTCAGGTCACCCTCCAGCATCCCTGATGTGGGGAGGGCTCAGCCCTGCTCAAGCTGCTACTCCTACATATACTCCTCATCATGCTGAAGCATGCCAGTTACCTGCTAATGCAAAAAGAAAAGAAAAAAAATAGAAGAAAAATAATTTTTAAAAAAGGGGTGNAACAGCAAAGAGCTCAGTGCTTGTTTTGCCATGGTGTTTTCCATCATCTAGTTTCCTCACTGAGAAGGACGAGCGATCGCAAAATCGATAATTCTCAGTGGTATTTTCTCAGCAGCATTTCCCGCAGAATGCGAATGTCTCTTTTCTTGCAGGCAGATGGACAGAGCCTGCAGGATCACATTTACTGGAGAGAAACCAGCTTTGAAAAGTTTCGACAGCCGGCATGGTATCTGGTCCATCTCTATCAAAATGAGTTCATTATCATTCATTTTTTGCCAACTGCCAATCAGTTCTTAAATCACTCTTCAAATTAGGATGTCGCAAAAAAAAAAAAAAAAATCAAAAAATTCTCTGCAGATACAGTTTCAGCATTTACAGGAATATTTTAGAAGTATTGTTCCAACAGCTGATGCTATATAATTAATGTATAAAATAAAACAAAGAGACAACAAACCTTCTAAAAAAGTGGGTTTTTTCATGATGTGGGTGCAGAAAGTAAACAGGAAAAGATCTCCAATTCCTTCACTTACTCGTTTACTAATGAACTGTAGTTCAGAAAAGAGGAAAATTTATTATTCAGAGAGACTGGTCCTCACTGCCCATCCATTTGTTTGCATTTTTTTTCCAAAGGGCTACACGGTTTTTCTACACAGATTCTGATTTTGCAGTCAGAAATGTGTCATATTCCTAGTGCTGGTCCTCTTAAACCAGTGCTTTTCAATGTATAGTGAAGAGACCAACATTCAGACTGTCATACTGTTCTACCAGATTAAAGTATTTGCATATTTTCCTGGAAAATAAACACATTGTCACAGAGGATTAATAGGAAATAAAGTCATCCAGAAAACGCCTCTTTTGGTGCAGATTTTAGCATGCAAGCCCATGTCTTTCACCTGTTGTATAATTGGTGTGCATTTGCTGATTAATGGATATGCTGTTGTTGGAACACAAAGTTTTGTCACTTTTTTCCCATTTGGTGTTAGCAAAAAGTAAAATATAGGAATATCACCTGCTATGGTCCTTCTCACGAAAACAATAGTGCAGTAAAATCACAGCCCATCAGCTTTCTAAACTATCCTGACATCTCAGAAGGAATGATGTCAGAAATGCAATGCAGTTCTGAAACGGTACAATCTGACCTTTTGCCTAAGAGAAAAGAGATAAAATAAAAAAAAAATTTAAGAAAAAAACAAACCAAACCAAAACAATAAAAACCTTAATATATTTGAAACTAAGTAAGTACCTTAAAGATAGACTTGAATTTCTGCAAAAGCAGCATCCCTATCATCTCTGACCATATTCATAGAATCATAGAATGGTTAGATTTGGAAGGGACCTAGAAGATCCAGTTCCAAGCCCCCTGTGCCATGGGCAGGGACACCTCCCACTAGAGCAGGTTACTCAAAGCCCCAGCAAGCCTGGCCTTGAACACTCCCAGGGTCAGGGCAGCCACACCTTCTCTGGGCAACCTGTTCCAGTGCCTCACCACCCTCACAGGAAAGAATTTCTTCCTAGTATCTAATCTAAATCTCCCCTCTTCCAATTTAAAACCATTACCACTTGCCCTACATTCCCTGACAAAGAGTCCCTCTCCTGCTCTCCTGTAGGGTCCCTTCAGATGGTAGGAGTATTTCATACAGATGTTAATGAAAATAAGGCATTAAATGCATGGATCTTTTCAAAAAAGATATTGCGATACTTGATCTATCCCTTGGTGTATGCAGTTATTTCCCAGTTGACATGTGCCACTGCTCAGCATCCCTGTGCCTCTCACTGGACACTGCCCCATTTGCTGTGGCAGATCCATGCCTGGGGTTCCCGCTAGAGCTGAGGACTTAGTGCAGGAGCAGAGAGAGGAAGAGGCTCTTTTCTGCTGAGGGGTGGCTGCTGCCACTTGGGTTTACACACCTCTTTTAAGTGGATCTTTCGGGGGGCTTTTGGACTTCTCCATGCTCCCTCCTGCCATACCAGAGAGTGCCCAGGCTCCAGCTCATGTTTGCCAACTGTTGCAGACATCCACAGGGCACTCCTGATGGAGAGGTGGGAGATTGTGTCAAAGGGACTGCAATTTTCTGGCCATGCCTATATTAAACTTCCAAATTCGTGCATGTGGGATGCATAATGTCATTGATTTTGAGGGTGTACATGTGTGCATATACATAGAGGCACCAGCATTTTCCTTGGTGGGAGCCTAATTTCTTAGGTTTGCCCAGACTGGCTTTCCCAGCCACAAGGGAACACAAACCACAGCACGACTTTAAGTTAAAGAGCATGAACCACATGCCAACATAGGAAAAAGCTGTGAAAACACTTAAAGAGAAATTAATTGTATAAGGGACACCGATGGCTGACTGAAGATGCTGTGATACATGACTGAAATAACTACCTGGGCTACTTTAGGTGCTAGAAGTGTTGCTAGCAGCTGAAAATTTTAAACCCCCAATAAATGAGGTTAAAATGGCCTTTCTCTGAAGTGAGCAATTTTATGCATTTTGCTTTTCGTTGGCTTCCTCCTCCCCCCACCTTTTAGTTACGATTTTCACAGGGTGCTCCCTTCTTCCACAGTCTCCACGATATCTTTTTTCTTTTTCTGCATGTTTCTGGTTTGTTTTTTTTCTTTTGGTTTCAAGAAAAATAAAAGGAAGTAAACAGTTAAAGTGGAGGGAAAAGTATAAAAATCAGGAGGAAAGGGTTGTTTATTTTTTCCCAGCCAGCTCAATACAGTTTGGAAGAGAAAAAGCCAAACCCAAACATATTTTCTTTTAAAATACTTAAGAGGATAAAAAAAAAAAACAAAACAACCCACCATTGCTTTTCAATCAGCTCTAACATTTGTACTGATTAACAAGCACATTTGCAAATGTGTTTGCAAGGCATAATGCATGTTAACGTCGTTACCTCCACGGTGTTGGTGTGTCCAAAGTTGCAGGGAGAGCCGCAGTCTCTTTCCCAGGAACCTTTTGCAGCAAGACAAAGTGGTTTTCCCCCCCAGATCTGTGGTTTCCCTTCAGGTGTCCCCTCCTTCTCCTTTGTTTTACTCCAGTGCTACCCGCACCTGCCCTGTGGCGTGCCGCCTCAGTGCCATCTCTAGTGTCATCTTTATTTCCTCGTTTGTGCTAATAAGGGACATTTAGGAGTGGCTCTGACTTGGGCGCTGCATTAATGAAGCACTAACATTTGTTAGGAGAGATTCAGCGATGTTGACAAGTGACTTAGCTGATCAGAGCAGCGCGGTTGGGTTGGAGGGAACCTGTGTTCTCCAAATGCGGGAGGTGAATTATCTCGGTATTCAAAAAAATAAACAGAGACAAGTTTGATGAGTTTAAATTCACAGAGGAGCTTTTTAATATTTCCTGAGGTCCTAATCAAAGAAGCATCTTAACTGGTCCCAAAGGGAAATGAGAGATGAAAGAAGCTGACACTGATGCCCACTCTACCTTGCCTGGCTGCTACTATTATTTTTTTTTTCTTCCTTTTTCACTTGCTACTAAAAATATCTCGACGGGTAAGAATTAGTAGTGGGATATTAATGCAAAGTCACAAAGAAAAATCCATTGTGAAATGTAACACACCTTTAAAATTTTTAACATCTAGTAAATTAAAATCGGGAAAACTGACATAGATCGGATGAAAGAAGATACAGCACCTCTAGCTTATGCCAACTAAAAATAAGAATTATTAATGAAGCTAGGCTTTCTTCTGCTGTGCACATTAATTATTTATGATAATAATACTCCGCACTGCCATATTAAAGAATTTTCTTCACCCAGCTTCCCAGAAAACTCCATCTTCTGAAACCCTCAACATGTTAAAAACCGCAAAAGAATGAATTCCTTTCAGTGTATTTATTATACTGGAAGATGAATATAGTCTTGGGTTATTAAACTGGAATGAAAAACACATCTTATTAGAACTTACATGGTGATTTTTATTCTCACTAGTTTCATATAAACTTAATGATGCAGACTGCATTTTTATGCTCATCTATTTTAAAATGGTGCCTGGAGCAAAAAAAGCTTCCATTAATGCTAGTTTGGTATTTCAAATACAATTTGATGTAATTTACTTCAAATATATGTGAACAGAGAAGGATAATGTTGAGAGCATTTTCTGGATTCAGATCTGGGTTAGCTCATGGCAGTGATTTGTTAAAACACAAGTTTTATGCAACAGAAAAAAAAAAGAAAATGAAAACTAAACTGTTTTTCAAAAAACAGGGTAAAATTAATATCTTTATACAAAGGTGGTTTTTTTAAAAATTATTTTGAATAAGCAGAGTTTAAATAATTATTCCTGAAAATAACATTATTACTGTTTATAAATCAACAACAAATGAAACTCATTTAACATGACTATTGGGCCACATTTATTTAGAGCTGTTGTATTTGTTGTGATCAGTCTACAATAGACTGTGACTGACTGTTTTACATATATACATTTATTTATTTAGAATCCAAGCTTTACATAGCTGTATCTTTTGTAGCACCCTATGAAAATTTCCAGCCCTTTTGGCCCTATTCTTGCAACTCTTAAATTTTTTAATTTCATGTTGTTTGCCTCTTACTGCTATTGGAGTTTGATTTTCCTCTTCCAAGAGTTACACTGAGAGAGACGCTTGGACTTGAACACATAGAGCAGCGTCTTTAGGAGTGGGTCCTGAGATATGGCAGGGACAGAGATCTCATGTGAGGAAAAGGGTTTTTACAGCTGAGGAATCCATAGCCAAAAAATACCCTTTACAGTAAAACCGTGTGGTTAAAAATGGCAGGGGTGTTTGTGTGCATGTGTTATGCTTTTTTATATATTTATATAATTATAATTATTATTATTTATGTATTATATATTATATTTATATAATTATAATTATTATTACATATATTTATATATTTATAATTCGCAAGTGTGTTACCTGTGCCTATGCAGTGTGTGCTGCTGTCTCAAGAAACAGCATCCTGGAACAGAAACCATTACGGTGGGTGCAAGGCACTGGTTTTGCTTTCCTCCTGCAACCTTGGGATACCCTGGCAGGGGGCTGTGTGCCCTACTACACTGGGACGCCTGCTATTCTATAAGCAAAGAGAAAGCATAGCCAATGCCTACCTGCTTTTATCAAATTTCTCCTGGGGTGGTGGTGGTTCTTTCTGGGGTTTGTTGGGTTTTATTGTTGTTGTTGTTCTTGAGGGGTTTTGGGTTTTTTTCTCGGTCTTTGCAGTGAGGGAGGATGAACCTGAGATCAAATAAGTGGCTGAAGGGTAAGATTATAAAAGGGTTGGCGAGCTGTAGGCACATAACTCCTGAGCCGAGTCTTTGTGTCTAATTCCCCCAGGGCATTTGTTAAAGCTTACTCCTCCTTATGAATTTCCCAGGTCTTTTTTTCACACTGTCCTCCTGAGGATAAATACTCCCCCTGCCAGAGCTCACTGCATCGTAGCCTGGCAGCTGGTGGGCACAGCTCTACCCTCTTTCCATGGCCTGCTGTGGAAGACCCCAGAAAGTTTAGGCAGCACCTGTTTGCCCTGATTGGGGCTTCTGGGATGGGCTGCCATCCTGCACAGTACAGTGCCTCTGAAAAGGGGATAAAGGATGGGTTCTACGGGGCAAGATAGCTGAAGACACCCCACCATCTCCCTTCTGCTTGTGAGGCTGGAGAGAGCCCAACCCAGGGCTAAGGCTCTCTTCCTAGGTGGATCAGAGCACTTTCTGAATTATTTTCACTAAGGAAATAATCACTGAGGACATTCATAAAGGCATCTAATGGAAGAATGTTCCTAATTGTTTTTCAGGCAAGGACTGGACAAAGAACTGTTTCTAGAGAAAATGTGTCACAACATCATTTCAAAAAGCAATGCCAGCTTTATGAACGGGTTCATAAGTTTTAGTGCATGGATCCAAATTGTTATAAGGAAGATGAATGCCTAAGAAAATTAATGAGCATATTTAGTATCTAGTAGTAATGGACTCTGTTCCTTCTGTCTGTGACAATGGAGAGAACACTGCACATGATCTCACGAGTTATATCATTACAAAGATTAAAAATCATCAGCATTTCAAAGATCCTTGTTAGAATATTTTTTTTTTTAAAATCCAATGTTAAATCTCTCAAGCTAGCCAACTCCGTGACCTGAAATGCACATCTTTATTCGTGCAGTTCTTTATGGATGCCATACTGATACAATTGCAGAGGCATAGACTGTGCCAGGGAGATGTTTGCTGTGCACTGGAAAAAATACATTAAAATACATCATACTATTAAAAAAAATAAAACCTATCTGCTTGTTTAGTTCAAGATTACATTTCTGTAGAACCTGTGCCCATTTTGACCTAAGGGTGCCCCTCGTGAGTCAGTGACATTGCCTACAGGCAAGGAGTGGAGGCTAGATCTTGTGCTGGGTCCAGTTCTCCATTTGCTTGCGCTCCTGACAGTGAGGGCAAGTCCCAGATCAACAGATAACCACTGAAATGCGACAGGCTTTCTGCCCTCGGTGATTGCAGAGTCTTTTGGAAATCAAAAGGAGATCACAGCTTGGGTGAAAATGCTGGGGTGGAGGACAGTTGTATTAAAGGCAGTCATATCTTAGTACCTCATACCTTGCTGAAAACTGGGTGCTTGGCTTGAGGTATATTTTGGTCTTTTCCAGATTGCATCTTTCTGTTTCTGATATAACAAACAGTTGACATCTGCAGCACACTCTTTTCAAATTGATATTAGATGGACACAAGTAATGAGAGTAGAAGACCCCTCCTTTCACATTTCCTGAAATGAAGATTTCAGAGTTTTAGTATTGCTTTCAGAGAAAACTTTCTCCTGGGTCAACCTTGAAGTCATCATCACTTCTATGTTTGATATTTAGAAAACACCTATTAACAGATACTTTAGTCTGCTGAGCCTGTCAACTATGAGCTGTGCTTCAGATATCTGGGTCCCATAACATGTAAAATATCAACTTTTTTTTTAACAGATGTGAAAGAAGAAAAAAACAAATAAAACATTTCAGCCATGAAAACAGTCCAGCATAGTTTTTAATTTAGATCAGTTATTGCTAAATTAGATCATAAATGTAATGGGTTAGTGTCTCAGCTGACACAAATGAACTTCATTGCATTGTCTCACGCAAGCTAAGGTTCCGCTGTGATACCTATGCCAACATCACAAAGATTTGCTGGATATTTCCAGTACACTCCACAGCTAGCACCTGCTGGGCCACGGAACAAAACAAGCCCACTGCCATTCAGCTGATTCCCAGAAAAAATTAAGACAATACTAAAGGAAACAAAAAAGGCATGTAGCAAGCACATAAATAAATCATACTAAGACTTATTTGCTAATATGAGGGAAAACATCTGTAATTGGAACACAGGGGCAACTCTACAAAACCATCCATACACAAAACACTTTATCCTTACATACACTTTGCTAGCTTACTCTGATCCTATGCATTGTCCCATCCTTCCAATGAACATGTCCTTTGCCCACCAGCCTGGTTGCTCAGGCCCATATTGATGCTTTTGTGCCCTGGAAAGTGCCAACCATACCCCCAGCTGGCATCGAGATGAGAGGCATAAGAGACTATATTTTTTTTTAAAAACTGAGCTTGAAACAAGTGGGAAACTCATACCCAAATGTGAAGATTAATGTTACAGTCTGGACTCATCTTCATTTTTTCCACCTCCTCTCCCTTAGCTGTGATGTTTTCAAATGAACTGGAGAGCAGAAGGCACTTGCCCTTGGACCTCAGCAGAATCCAACATCAAAATGTAGAAAGAGTTGAAACTTGTAGCACTTCCTTCTGCCTGTATCATTAAATCCTGTTCAAGGAAGGGAAGGGGGTGACATTTAGGTACTGCAATATGGATAGAAGTCTCTTTCTCCTTCCTGGAAGACAGATGAAATGAGAAGTAGGTGAAGTGAGAAGTAGCAACCGCTACTGCTAATTTACAGCACTTGAACATTCTGTTTTTTTTTAAAAAAAAAGAGCTAATATGTGATTTGCTAATTTAACTGAAATTTTAGTTCACCTACAATGTCTTCACCTTCCCAATGGTAGGTATAAATGCATGTGGCATGGATAGAAGGAACCTCTTGCAAATATAGAAATAGGTTGAAAAATGGATGTTCTGTCCACCCTACTTTACTACTGCTGTGATTTAGTAAAAGACTAGTTGCTGTCAGATCCAGTAATTTGAGACTCATCTTACAACGAAGTATATATGCTGATGAAAAGCTGCTTTAGCAGCAGAGAGACTGCTAATTGTTTGATTATACAGGTCTTCACATTAATGAAGCACTATTCCATGGATTTGGAGCATGGCGTGCAACCAAATTACCACCCCAGCACTCAAGCTGTGAAATCTGATTATTCATTAGCCAGTCAGTGAGTGGTACAAACATCTTTTCTTTTTTCAAACCGTCAAAGGAGAGTGACTGTTTTTTTTCCCCCACTCTTCCCTTTAAGAATATAAGGTTTTGGACTTTTATCAACATAGGAGCTTACTCAAGATTTTAATGACAAGGATGTTATACAGAGGGCCCCCATCTTTGCTACATTGAGCTCTTCTAGTATAATTTATCCACCATGTTTACTTAGTCCTGGTCTCCCCTGAGCCTGTCAGTAACTGACAATTGCGGTGCTCTTAATGAATTGAGAGTCGACTATATCCTCCCTAATTGACAAGAGTTACTAAAAGGCAAGAAATCAAAGTGAGGAAAGCTCAGAGTGCATCTGCCTCTACCATGCAGACCTGACTGAAGATAGAAAGTAATTTCTAAACTTCTTTTACTATTATCCCTTTATAAACCTTGATTATTTTTTTAAAGGGAAAATTCCTCTCCCGTGTAAACAATGAGATGAAGGAAAAAAATTCATTAGATATTATTAGCAAATGAAGTCTCTTTCTTTCTTTCTTTCTTTCTTTCTTTCTTTCTTTCTTTCTTTCTTTCTTTCTTTCTTTCTTTCTTTCTTTCTTTCTTTCTTTCTTTCTTTCTTTCTTTCTTTCTTTCTCTTTCTTTCTTTCTTTTTCTTTCTTTCTTTCTTTTTCTTTCTTTCTTTTTTCTTTCTTTCTCCTCTCTCTCTCTCTCTTTCTTTCTTTCTCTCTCTCTCTCTTTCTCTCTCTCTCTTTCTCTCTTTATTTCTCTCTTTCTCTCTTTCTTTCTTCCTTGAATTTCCCTAATCACAGCAAACCTAACCTAAGGGAAATTCCATCTACAGCCAGTCTGTTTTGTACAGTGAATGTAGCTGGGATCAGTTACAAAACAAGCTGAGAGGAAATCCTTCCTCACATAGTGGAGAAGTACTGACATCTCCAGCAAATGGGATTATCTGTAATGAGATTACATACAAAGAGATTAAGATGTGAACTGACACTCCTAGGAGATACAAAAGAGGCTCCTGAGACAACAGAGAAATGAGGTGTCAGAAGCAGAAGGTGGAATTGCTTCCTTGAGAAGGTTTTTCATGATAATGATAATGATCTTACCCGTATAATAGTGCCTTTCATCCAGGAAGATCCCCAAAGAGCTGTACAAATGCTGTACACCAGTTCTTTTCAGACCATCATGGAAATGCTTCCACCTCTGGTTGGAGTACAGCAGTTGTTTAACCACATACAACCTGACCTCATAGCAGCACTGGGCAGGAACTATTAAGATAAAAGCTGATTCTGGGAAAAAATTAGGACATCAAAATGTAACTATATAAATTTCAAGTCTGGACAAGAGTCATTCCACAAAACTGTATTTTGGATTTTGGTTTTTGGCTTTCATTGCTTTAGTGTTTGACCTCCTTGTTTTTCACCATTTACAATGATATGTTTAAATAAGAATTTTGAACTAGTTTCGTAAATGTTCATTAAAAATTCACTATTTTGCTTCTTCAAAAATTCTGTGGAAAAATTAAGAGACCAAAGCATGTGAGAAAGAATAAAGCTGTTGAAGGGTTTGTTGTGTTCAAGCCTTGCACCGGGTTCAGGTGCTTCTGAAAGCACCGAGCATTGACTGGCCATTGTCAAGTAGACAATTGACACATTAGACTCATGCATGTTTGTTGATGGGCACAGTTTTAAAAACATGATGTCTCAGATTTGATTGACAAGGTCGTGATGGAAGTCACCACAAAGCCAGTGCAAATCGAGGAGAGACTTCTCACATACAGTGACCTGTGGCTGAGTCTAGGGTGGTTCATTTCTCATCTCACAAACTACTGCATTAACTTCTCTCCTGAAAGCTGGCTGGCAACAACTTTGTATGCAAAGCCTCAGAAGACAGGCAGTTGTCCAGAAGAAAAAAAAGTGATAGAAAAAAAACAAACTCCTGTCCAGCCTAATAGCTCATCAAAAGAAATATCTGCTCCTCAGGCATGACTTGAAGACGTTAGAGAAGCGTATGCAGTCCTCAGATACAGCTCCTCTCTCTTCAAGTGCTAAATTACCATCGTTGTTCTTAGTAGATTTTATTAGTTTTCTTGTCACTCTTATAAATGGAGTTTAACAGGAAAACAAAATGTATTTAGACAATATGGTCTATATGGCTTTGCAGCTAAACAAGTCTCCCTGTCAGATTCTTTCAACTCTCTGGCAATGAGGATAATGAAACATTTTGCTTGCTCCTCCACTCTCATGTTTGCTCTGCCAGGCAAGCCACCACCACCAATGCCCAAAGGACAACTTGCTTTCAGAGAGGAGGCTTAGCACTAGCCCAAGATATTATTCTTCTCATTCCAGCCTCCAAGCCTTAAGTCATGTTTACCAATTCATTGGTTGCCATGTACCAGAGGAACACCTCACTGCTCACAACAGACCCCGATGCAGCATCCTCCACCATCACAACTCTTTTCAGTGAAGGAGGTCTGCGTCCTGGCCCTGCCTGGGCTGGTCTGACAGCCTTGCTGTGACTCCCACCAAGCAAACTGCACAGCTCCAAGAAAACCTCTCTGTGGTCCAGTGTCCCTGTCTGCAGAATGGATAATAATGCTACTTATCCTGGTAGGGGTGGCTTTTATTTTTCTGGCAGTCACAGTGCACAAAAGAAAAATGTGAATCTTTGTAGCATCCCTCAGGCGTCACAGACTGTTAAAACCAGTACAAATTACAACAATTTTACCTGCTGCTGCTGCCATTAGTAACCTACCACCAAGCTCCTGAGAGCACTGTACTCATGGGAGATCTCTTCTCCTTTGCTTTTCCACCTTTGAACTGTATCATCTCACCCTGGATGAAAATCCACCTGCTTATTGATGCTAACAATGCTTTCCTCATAAATTAAATTTCCTCTCTTTTTTTTGGTTTTTTTTTTTTTTCAAACTGAAGTTTTCATACACTAAGCTTCTAAAGACACTTATGTATATAAAGACACTTAGAGTATGATCATGTAATTTTAAGGTTAGGGGACTTTTTCCTGTAATTTTATAACACTGTACTGGCAAAAGCACTGTTTGACTCACTTGTCCTGGAATAGCCACTTTGACTGATATAGCTTGGTTTACATGATAAGCACATCCAAACTCCTGCTACAAGATCACTTGTTTGCTGCCCCAGGCTGTGGCAATCTGAGGAAGGTTTTTCTCACCTAACCATCCTGACAAGGTCCACCCTAGGACTCAGCACAAGGTAAAGTCTGTCTATAAGCTTCCTCATGCCTTGGCACTTCTTCCGGAGGAATCGGACCAGGATACCTGCCCCTTGCCTTATCCAGTTTGGTGACCATATGAGACGGTGTGTACTGCAGCCCAAGTCTCAGCTGGCTCAGGTGTATTGTCAGCTGTCCTGCCCTGGCTCAGCACTGCTCCCACGCTGCCCCAGAGTGTCCCCTGCCAACTCCAACACCATCCAGCCAGATTGACGGTCTCCTGCATCCCTTCCATACTGAGAGACACATCAAGGAAAGGAGAGCTGAGGCTTGCCAGGTGCTTCTGAATTAAAAAGCTGCCAGGGCTGCTCACCTGGGTGTGGATGCTGCTGCTACTGTCAGTAAGCAGCTATTCCTGGCAAAACTCACCATGCTCCAGCATGGACGGGAATCCATTACCTACTGAAGAGGGTCCTGCTTATCACACTTGCTCTGCAGCATTCAACGATTTTGATCTCTGCCTGGGCTACTGAAAAGTGCTTCCAGTCCAAAGCAAGAAATCCAGCAGCTTTCATCACCCGCACAGAAGCTTTCATTTTAAAAATAATGCCTTTCAATGTCAGCTTGGCCAACAGCTGCTTCTAGAAGATTAGAGCTTTTCTCTGCCTTCTCTGGCAACCCAGATGGATTTGTTTGCCTAGTTTACATTGCACTGCATTGTTCAGCTATCTGTAAGCGTGATCAGTGCTGGCTTCCAATATTTCAAAGCCTGTGGCATCATCATCATCTAATACCAATTATGGGGGGAAAAAAGCCTCTTCCAAGTAGCAGCTGTTGAGTTTGGGAGGGGCAGTGGGGTAGCCTTTGTGCTTGCACACTTAATCAGCAAGATGAGAGATACTGGCACTCATATGACACAGCATTTTTAGGACAGGATAATACACCTAATATATTCCCAGGATTTTCCTGGGTACCTGTCACAACAGTGTCTGCAGCAACGTTTTTATATCAGGATGATCATGCCTTCCAAGGAATATCCAAGGTGGCAAGAGGAACATTTCCTGACTGGCTTCATGTGTTTGTTGTGTCAGCTCCACACCAGCCTACACCACGTCCTCCTGAAGGTAAGTGGGCTGTTGCATGTGTGCCTGAGAAAAGTTACATTGGAGATATTAGCAAGCTTTGCATGCTTCAGCTTCACCCTCTGACCAACCTTACAGTACAGTGAGCATGTGCTTAGATGTGTCCTTTCACAGATTCAAGGAGGACAAACAAGCACAGACTGCCAGATCCCCCCAAAACATCTATGTTTTTGTGCCTGCAGCTCAGCAGCTAAGTCAATATATTAAGCACCACCATCAGCAGCCTGGTTTTTGGAGTAGCTGGGTGCCCACAAGTCCTGTAGGCATCACATACAGATTCTCCCAACTCAGCTTCTTTCCCAAAAGTTTTCACAGCTCTGTTATTATCTTGCCTCTTCTCCAGCCTGCATTAACTTGCAAGCGTTGACATATGTACTTCACTGTACAGCACGAAGTCCAGTCACTCTGCAGAACAATCCATGACAGATCCAAATGCCTAGAACAATACAGATTTTCCTTGACTTCAAGTTATGCCACAACAAAGCTCTTCATGAGTCATTTGGCAGAGACATTGCTCAGTCAAGAAAACATTCCTTAACTTGGGGGCAATGAACAGCCCTGTTACATATGCTGCCACTTTTTCCTTTGTTTTGTTTATAAGACCTTTAACATAAGAATATCAGCTTCCCTGTGATGCTTCATGTTTCTCATTATTTACAGACATTAGGAACAGTTCATTTCCACCTGCAAATCAACTGTTTGCATGCATATACATGCAAGATGCTATTTTGAACAGACAAACACAAGCTGTGAAGAACACACCTGAGCACTGGAGATGCAGACCATAAATAAATGAAGCCCACTAAGAGATTATCATTTTGGATAGGAACCAAAATAGTTGAGTCCGGAGGATCACTTGCACAGCCAGATGTCATAAAACTTGTTATTCCACATTCCTTGTGCTGGAAAGTGCTACATTGCTACATCTGGCTCAGGAACACATCAAAGGCTATGTCTATGCAGTGTTTTTCAGGCGGGCTCCTGCTCTATCTGCCTGCACTCCAAGGCAGGCAGGAACCATGTAGCCACACCAGTGTGGTGCCAATCCCCAGAGTATCAGCACAGATGAGAAAAAGCGTATATGAGAGCAGTGAGAGGTCAGAACAAGTGTGTCTCCCTGCAAAAATATCTGTAAATATACAGGCTCAAATTTTCAGAAAACCTCCATGGGACTTGAACTTCTCCATCTACGTGGCTGGTGGCAAAAGTAATAAAGTTTCTTGTCATACTTCAATACATTTCTCTAAAATCCTTAGCTACAGTGACAAAAGATGCTTTTCTGAAAAGCCAGGAGAGCTTGACAGACACCTGTTTCATGAGAATTCATTTAGGAAGACACATAGAACTATAAGATAGTTTGGGTTGCAGGGGACCTTTAAATGTAATCTAGCCCAATTTCCCCCCAAGGAGCAGGGACATCTTTAACTAGATCAGGTTGCTCAGAGCCCTGTCCAACCTCACTTTGAACATTTCCAGGGATGGGGCATCTATCACCTCTCTGGGCAACCTGTGCCAGTGTTTCACCACCCTCATAGTAAAAAATATCTTTCATCTTGTACAGATCTACCTTCTTTTAGCTTAAAACCGTTACCCCTTGTCCTATCGCAACGGGTCCTGCTGAAGAGTTTGTCCCTATCTTTCTTATAAGCCCCCTTTAAGTACCAAAAGACCCCATGAAAGTGGTTGTGGCATGGATCATAGCAGTCTGGGGGACACAGCCTCAGTTCAAAGCAGTGGAAAGAATTAGTGGATTTGAAATTCTTTGTCCAGGAGCTCTCAATTATTTGCATGCTGAGGCTTTTCACATGTTTTTGAAGCAGTTTATATCTTCAGAAGTTCGACCAGGTTGGTTGCTAAAAAATTATCCCCAGCTGACACAGGAGAAGTTGGGCTATGAGGAGCCAGAACAGATTTGGTGTGGATGATCTGATCTTCACCATCGCTAAATTACTCTTAGCTTTCTTTTAAAAAAAGTGTATTACAAAGCTCAATCTCATTAATTTAATAAAAGATTGGAAAGTTATGATTTATACAAGCTCAGTTACCTTACAATATCAGGCAAACTGCATTTATTTATCACTTATTTCCTTGTGTTTGTAAGGCAGTTCGAGTTTCCCTTTTCCTCAGTTTAACTGCTTTTGGACCTAAGTCTAAAGTTTATTTAAAACATGAGAGAAGCAATGAAGAATCACAGAAGCAAAATGGTGTCATGTCCTCAATTTTGTCATGCTGCCAGCCCTGGAGCAGATGGAAAACCTCAGCTTCTGATGCCATTTCATGAGGTTTGCTCATGCTGGTAACAGACTCCAGCAGCTTGACATCCACCTGATCTTTGATGATCCTTCTCCAACACTCCCTTCATGAAGGGCCAAACTTTATCCTCCATTTCCATGCATTGTTGAAATGCATGCTGGGCACTTTTATAAGTTGATAGTAGAGAAACAATGATCTTGACCCAAAACCACCTTCTTGTGTGAATGCAAATCATGAAACACCAACCAGATGGGTGACAGTTGAAAACATCCTGGTTTTCCACAGTGATTTCCACAGCTTTTGCTGGTCTCCATGTAGGGACATCAACAGTGTGATCTCCCCACCTGAGTTTAGGAGTGGACTTTTGCCTGGTGGATTAAGCTTGGTGTGTGGGTTTGTTTATGCAGATTTGAGCATAACTCGTTTCCTCGGGTGAGAACCGTTTGCCCAGACTTAGACAGTACAAATGCATGTGATTTACAATGAATTCAGTGGGAAGTCAGCATCTGGATCTGCAGTATTTCAAATTATTGCTTCATACTGTGAATGACGTGCTTCAGCTTTTAAAGCGTTTTCATGCGAGATACCCAAAGGAAATTTTGAGACTACTGAGTTATCATTACTGAGCTAGTGCAACGACTATCTGTCTTAAATTTTTTCTGTAATGAAGTAATATTTAAGTTACCACCAAGAAGGGTCTTGCAATACCTTCTTAAGCCAAAGGGTGGGTGAGCACCAGAGACGGTTCCAAATTTTGTCAGTCCAGGGATGGATTTTGCAAGTGGTCCGTTTCTCCTCAAGCCCAACCATCCTGACACACTGGATAATATAACTTGCACCTCTCTTCAGCATACACTATTCTACCAGCTGTCATAAAACTCGGGGCAACATTTCATTGATCAAACCTTTTGGAAATGTGCCGTTCCCAAGCAAAGCCTCAGCATGACAGAGGTAGCAGAAAGGAATGCTAAAGCACAGCAGTTTCATTTTTTTTACATATGAAGTCACCATTAACAGGTTATTGTCACCTCTCAACTATATTGCAAAGTTTAAGCCCCTAAAAACAATGACAACTAGCAATACATTATCATAGAGAAGGTATGTTCAGATCTCTCTGAGTGACACTAAACAGTCCATGTCTATGTTACACCGCTGGGAGCCTTCTTCTAGGGCAGATGTACAGTAATTGCTACCAGTCCCAGCAAAATCCCAGTAAGCGCTGAAGATGAAAACAAGCAAGGGAGAGGGAGATCTTTGAAGAAACAAAGGGTACAGCAAGGGAATTTGGCCATGCTTTACAGTTGTCTTCTGGCATTTATCTCCAAGATGGGAGCAGCACGGCAAGACTGCTGCCCTGGGTCCAGGCAAGGGGCATGAAGGGACCTGTGGTTCTTCACAGCCATGTACCAGCAATAAAATGATGAACCTGGATTTCCTGAAATAAACATGTCTTAAAAGTGGGTTAGATTCCCTGTTCTTTTAGGGATGAGGACTTCCCTGGACAAACAGAAACCTTTTCATAGGGTGAAAGAGCTCTTGAGGTCTAGGAAGTGGAAAAGGGCTTTTTGATTAGACTTGTGAGACAAGGAAAGACTACCTGAAAGTCACTCTTTACTTGTCTCTGGCAAGTAAGGAGTGAGATCCTATTGAACAGTCCTAAGCAGAAGACAGCTCTAGTCATACAATACCACATTATAAATCTATCTGCTTCACAGAAAGTCATGTTGGATAGGTATTTACAAATCTAATTTCTCTCTTTAGTTCTTTTTCATCAGGATAAATGTGGTGAACTTTAAGAGCTATGAAGTTGGGAGAGTCAAGACAAAAGAAATATAGATTAATTTCAAGGTAAAAAAGTACATTCTATCCTCAATTCACTTAGCTTAAGTACTCTATGAATATCTGAACAGCTGGTGATTTTGCATATTATATCATCTGTGCCGTGGTATGGAGGTAGAGGGATATGTAAAATAACAACAGGCTTTGGGGCTTAACTGAGACTTGCCCAGGATTTTGTTGATATAAATCAGCTATCTTAGTGTAAGGGTAGATTTTATACCCAAGTTTTCACTTTTCAGATTTGAATTTTCATTACAATGCTGATTATTATAATTTCTTAAAAAAAAAAAAAAAAAANAAATAAGAAAAGAAAAAGGCAAGTCATCTCTGCACTAGAAACAAGAACAATGCCTTTTACTGGAGTTTCATGAATGCACTTCAATGTCACTTGGAAGTCTCCTGAATAGCTGAGCTGCTTGGTTTCTATGAAACAGCCCAGGAGTCTCTCTCTGTCCAGCTCACGCAGCTAAGTTAAGCTCTTATTAAACTCAGTTGTTATTTTTCTAACAGATTCTTAATTACTGTTTTTTGAAGCAACAATCATCCCACGCTTCACATTCGCTTTGTTTCTCCACCTCTTCGTGCGGTGCAAGCATGTGGGCAAAGCGTGGGAGGCTCCAAGAGCCCAAGCAATTGAAAATTGATGCAGCGCTTTAAAATAAAGGAATGATCCTTATTATAAAAGGGGAAAAACAAAGTAGCACACTGTGATAAACAAAGACGCACAGACAATGCAAGGAAAATAATATTAGCAGATGTTGAGCCAGCCGTTAATGATCTGTTTTATATTTAAATCTATTGCTTGAATGCTGGAGCCAGAACACCAAGGAGCGAGAAAGAAGCCTTGGCAGCAGCCATGCACTTCACTTTTATTGCTCCGACTCCAATCATTGATGGTGTCTTTTTAAGTTATCAATATAAATTTTTTGCATGCACTTTAAGTGCTGATGCCACCAAGAGGGAAGGGTTCTACTTGCAAACCAGGCGCAGCAACCTCCATACACACAGAGACCCCTGCAACTTCTTGGAGGAATGGTGTTTAGGGCTTGTTTGTTTGTAGGAGCTGGACTGAAACCTTCAAGCACACTTCTTCTACAAGAACAGGCTGAGAGAGCTGGGGTTTTTCAGCCTGGAGAAGAGAAGCCTCCAGGGAGACCTCCTTCCAGTGTCTGAAGGAAGATACAGGAGAGCTGGAGAGGGACTGTTTATCAGGAAGCCTAGTGATAGGACAAAGGGTAACGGTTTTAAATTGGAAGAGGGGAGATTTAGATTAGATATTAGGAAGAAATTCTTTACTGTGGGGCTGGTGAGGCACTGGAACAGGTTGCCCAGAGAAGTTGTGGATGCCCCATCCCTGGAGGTGTTCAAGGCCAGACTGGATGGGGCTTTGAGTAATCTGGTCTGGTGGGAGGTGTTCCTGCCACTGCCCTCCCCGTTCTCCTGGCAGAGAGGCTGGAACTTGGTGACTTTTAAGGTCCCTTCTGTCTCTAATCATTTGATGATTCTGTGTTCTGAAGGAGCTGCGCAGGCCAGATACAGCTTGCAAGAAGCAGATGAGCCTGTGGAAATGAGAGGGAAAAGGCTCCACATTCAGGTTGTAACCAACCTCCTAAACCACACACTCTCTGCACTTCGTCAGGGACACCTGCACGGCACACCTCGGGGTCAATCTGAGTAAAACAGCAAACCTTCAGCACTCCCTGAGAGGAGAAGCAGCCGGGAGAGCTGCAGCTCCATTGCCACACAGAGACAGCGGCGCCGGCAGCCTGCCCACGGGGAAAACCTGCCCGGTGCTCTCAGCGCTGCCCACATGGCAGAGGGATGCGGAGGTGCCACCAGGAGCAGGGACAGCTTCCCTCTGCTCCCGTCCAGCACAAGCTCCTTCACTGCATGGCCAGACCAGAACTTCTTGCTTTCTGGCTATCACACCCGCCCCACCAGCAGCCACTGCTTGCCAGAGCCACACTCTCCTGCTGCTCCCGCAAGCCTGGCCTGCACCAAGAAGCACAAGACACCCCCAAAGTCATAATCCAAACCTAAACCCAAGGCGTTTCTGAAGAGGTGCTGCTGTGTCGCGTCTGCAACAAGCAGCTCCTTGGTGCTATTTTGGCACATGGGGCAGGCAGGCAGAGAGTTTTTGAGACCTGTACAGCTTGTGCTGGGTAACAGGCGCTACAGCTGCCTTTTATACTGATAAATATAACTTTTATACTGATAAAAGGTGCTACAATTGCCTTTTATACTGATTCCTCCCTGCAAAGGATACCTCAGTTTTCAGCAGCATACCACTCTGGACATGTTTATTGCAAAGCAAGGTGATGGATAAAAGCTGGAGGGAGAAAAGCTCCCTCATGCACCGTTTGGTCAGGGTCAAACATTCAATTGCAAACCTGCAAGCATCTACACAAGAACAAAATGTCATAATATCATCTGAAGACCAAGCTTCAGCTTATTTAGTCAGTATCAGAGAGAGCTGGATCTCACCTGATGCTGCAGCAAGATCACCCTCGATCCTCTCCCCAACACGACCCACGCCTCTGTGGGGAGGACACCAGGTTCATGGGGCTGCACGAGGCTACAGCAGCCTTTGCTCAAGTCCCTGCCCAAGCTGTGGGGATCCTGCAGCCTGACTCAAGCCATTCGAGCTAGACGTGTGCAACGGAGGTGGACACTTCCAGGCCCAGGCTTCTTGGTTTATGCCAGAGTTTTGTCTTGCTTTGCATGAGGTGGCTGCCCTGTCCTCACTCACCCTCTCTCCTTGATCAGCTCCTGATTTTGGGCTGTCCCCTCCTCTCCTTTACATTTCTATTTTCATTTGCATTCCCTAATAAATATACTGCTTCTACCTTTCAGGGTGGTATTTCCTGCTTATTCTACTTTCAGAACTTTGGTAAAACTTTGTAAATCACTGCTCCTGAGGAACAGATACTACCCAAACAGTCTGTTAGTTCCACAGCCGTCTGCTTGCTGTCAGCCTGACACAGACAAGGGAGCACGATATGTAAACACGATAGAAAAAAAAACAACCAAAATGGAAAGGATGTTGCTCCAGTGCTTCCCCCTGTGCTCCTCAGTAACCAGAGGAAGGGTGCTGGGCTGCTTGCAGCTTTTGACCCACCTCCAGAACCATCAGGAGCAGAGACTGCCATTGTTCTTTCTGTCCCTTTTAGGATCGACTGGATACCGGTTCCCCATGAAATTGTTGGTTCTGTCAGGCTGCTTGACTCTATACTATTGCTGTTACTGTAATAAAAATATCATTACTGGATACATATCACTGGAACAGGTTGCCCAGGGAAGTTGTGGATGCCCCATCCCTGGAGGTGTTTAAGGCCAGGCTGGAAGGGGCTTTGACAAACCTGGTCTGGTGGGAGGTGTCACACTGCAGGTGTCACTGCAGTGTGACAGTCCTCTGCACTGATCAAAATGGATCAAACATCAAGTCACTTCATAGATNAGATTATTTAAAACAAAAAATTGTAATCCATTTTACTTGTGTTGTACTGATTTTAGATCAGTGCACGTTTTTCAGTTAAAAGAGGACAATTTCATCCAAGACATGCTCTGGCTGCAACAAGAATTTGTGCAACTTCCATGGTCTCTGCTCCACCACCCATCCAGCTGGACCACCATGGGCCTCTGCAGTGTGACAGTCCTCTGCACTGATCGAAATGGATCAAACATCAAGTCACTTCATAGATGCCTACCATGACCATACAGTTACTTTCAGTCTTCACGCTTGAAGCTTGAAGTCTCACCACTGAAAGGTATCAAGTTTGTTAAAAAAAAAAATAAAGGTAAATTAGCTGTTATATATGAAAATTATTTGTACCTTTCACCTTGTGTTGATGCCAGTAACAACTGTGGTGCTATTGGCTCAGAATCCTCTTCAAGCTGAAGCTGATTTCAACCACCTGAATTGATTCAGGAGTAACTTTTAATACTGGCCTTCTTATGCTTTACCGGAGTTCCCCCACTTTTCAGACAAGAAAGGCTCAGCCAACCCTTAAAAAGCTCTTCAGTTCAAGTTATATAAAAATGTTGATTTAAAAACATTAAATAATTTTTTTACACTTTTTAAGATCCAGCAACACCCCTTCTGACCTTACATGTGTACTCTGACAGCCCAGAAAAATCAGACCCACAGCTTTTTGGTATATCTTTTTTCCATTGCCTACAAGATGTCTGTGTTTGCAATTATCTTCCAGTGAAGAGAGTCATGTAAAGTCAAAGGAAACAGAAAGCAGAGCTGTGCTTTGAATCTTGCACTCACCACACTTCAATAACACATTGCCTTGCAAGTCACTGTTGTGAATGCTAACATTTGGTGGTGAACAATTGGGACAACATTACTGTATCCATTATATATTAATAACAGATGCGTGTGTATCCTATTTTTTCTTCCCTTTCTGTCCTCCCCTCCCCATTTCATGATAATTAACAAGGCAATAAACATGTAAAACTTAAAAATCACAGAAGTGGAAAACCAATAAAGGCCTTTGAAATGTTACTGAGAAAAAAAAAGAATCAGTGAACCAGAAGAGCATATAAAGTTATTGCCATTGAGCTTTGCAGAGAGCACAAAAATTGAAAGAATAATAAATAACAAGGGTAGGTCAGAATTCCAACAAGAGCTAAATCCGAGGTGAACTGAGCTAACTTAAACAACCTGTATTAGGATGTAAACAAAAGGAGAGATTCCTTACACAAGAATAATAGATGCTCCTCAGGTTTATGGGGCTGGGAAAGCAGAAGTATTTTTTTAAGGTCCTCAGACATCCAGCAGTGTGACCAGCTGCACCCAGCGCCATAAGGCAGCCAGGGGTCCTCCATTGGCACATGTTTCACCCAGCCTGGATGACAAGGACCAGGTCTTTCCACAGCCGATGTGCCTCACACACTGCTCTGACATTAATGAAGTACAACAATGAATGGTGGAAGACCAACATTGCCCCAAGAGTGAGAGAGGAAACTCAGCCTACACTGTGAAAATGGGAATAACCAAAAAGAGTGATGGGTTTTTGAGGATCTCTGCTGTGATAAGTGTTAGCTTCGTCTGTCTCATCTGCCCTGACACCTCTTCCCCATCATACGTGCACTTGCACACACAAACACACTGGCACACACAAGCCTATACTTCCTGCCAGATGAAAGGAGTTCCCAAATAAAGTACATACTCCAAGGTCTAAAGATCAGTTTAATGAACCATCATGACTAAATTTGGTAAGATTTCCCATCTTGCTTCTTTTCTGTACCTCAGACTGGTTTGATCCATTTGCAAGAAATTTAGTTTTGGCAAGTGAAAGTCCTTTATCACTGCCAGTGGTTAATCTGCTCTGTGACACATTCATTCAACCAGAGAAAATCCAATATTGACATTTGTACCTTGCGGGGAAGAGAGGTTAAACACTGGATATAAAATAAACTCCTGGACTGGACTACAGCAAGCAACCCTATAATATCTATTTCATGTATAGGCGTGTTTCTTTCCCTGAGAACTCAGATGCAGCTCTATCACATCTGGACTCCACTATTACTCCACATAATCGGTCAAATGGATGCTGTTGGACAACATCTGGAAGCGTGTCTGATAGCCCAATTCAGCTGCTCCAGCATTTTGGCGGTCCACTGAGAACCATGGCTGTTCAAATGCTGCTAAATCTCTTCCTTGTTTCCACCTGCTAAATGGCATTAAAAGGCAGCTTAAAATGCATTAAATGCTCTCCCAACATTAATTTCCTCTGTAAGCAATTACTTTCTCGGCCACAAGGATGTTTTGCAGTTCTTGGTAAGAAGAAGACGGTCTGTGTGGCTAGACATGCACACATGGGAAGGACCAACCCCACAGGTCTCACTAAAACGTGTTGTCACAGTTAATCATTTTCACTAGTGCTGTGCCTAAGAGTCAGCCAAAGAAATGGAACCCTATTGTGCAAGGCAGCGTGCAAACACACAGTGGTGTGAGGCTCCAGCTCCAAAGAGTTCACAGCCCAAGAAAGCCGCATCGCCCCCCTCCCATCTATTTTTCATTTATTCATTTGATTTCTAGAGCTGGATTTAAAAGTTCTGAAATTTGCCACCTTTGCATACATTATGCCATGCCTTTATCCATGACCTTGGATCTTACTGATTTCCAGAGATCTGTTCTATAGATTTATGTGCTATGTTTCAGGCACACATTTGAGTATGCATGTATATTATTTATGTATTTCAGGTTATACACAAGCATAAATATGTTGGTCTAG
Source organism: Pedionomus torquatus (assembly GCA_013398155.1). Lineage (NCBI taxonomy): Eukaryota > Metazoa > Chordata > Aves > Charadriiformes > Pedionomidae > Pedionomus > Pedionomus torquatus. The sequence continues at coordinate 29,246 of VZRU01019186.1, forward strand.
AGAATATTTCCCAGAGGAAGATCAGAGCATACAGTATAAAATTCTCTCTCTCCCAATCTAAGCATGCTTTATCTTGGTTGTAGTACTGCTGAAAATATGTAGGACTTCTCACAGGTTAAGTGTTCAACAACATGAACAAAGGTATCAAGGTAATACTGCAATAATGATCAAAACTAGCTGCTTTTTTAAACCATGATTAAGCATTGCAAACCGTATCACTTAACGTAGAAACTTCTGAATTGATCAAATGACTTTTTTTTACAATTTGTCATTGGAAATAATATGGTGGAAAGGTTGAAAGTAAAACGTGATTCAGATTTAACCAAATTTAGACAGAAATTTGAGAACCAGCCAGGGCTGAACATAAACCACTGTTGTCAATTGCTCTGACTGCCAACAAACAGAAACTAGGAGCCTTCCTATAAAGCTACCTTTTAAAATCTACTGACCGATTCTTTCCCTTATATCTAGAACACCGCTTGTTAATAACGAGCGAAACCAAACTGATGATGCTGTCACATAGACTGTCTGGTCACCCTGAACTTGCACTGCTTGCCTAAAAAATTCTTTACATTTGCTGAGGCCAGTGCTACTCACCCTGAACTTTGCATATGTAACACAAAAGGGCTTAACCTATAACAAAACAAATAGAGCTAGGAATGGCATCCTGAAAACTACGTCTTCCTGATACAGTCATTTTTTGTTAGACAGATAACAAAGGAAAGGGAGGTGAACATCAGAAAGTGCTAAACTCTGTTGCAGGTCTAATGACTGAACAAACCCTTCACAGTTGTAATTAAATTTCTGTAACAGGGAAAACACCAGCAACACAGAGCTGGGGTAATGCAATATCCAGTGGGGCTTAGACCAACCAAAAATACAGGCATTTCTTTATTAAGAAACATTATGGCCAACAAAGCTGAGGAAAATCATCACAGAAGTAACATCCAGAATCAAGGGGAGGAAACTGAGCATTATTTACCTAAACAACAAGAGATTTTTTGAGGCACCATCATACAAAAAGCTGATCTATATGAGAGGATTACTACAATATACTCAGAAGCCTAATGTTTTCATTCTCAATTCGGAAGTAATTGAGCTGATTAAAAAAAAATAAATAAATAAGTAAATAACAAACCAGGGCCCTCTCCTGCAAAACCTTTACCCTAGAAAGGTATTTCAAGGGATTGCCCTGAGGATCAGCTTATTGGAGCTCAGGTGAAGGCATCTGTGATAACAAAAATGGAGAGGCAGGTGATCGTATCTGCAGCACATACAAGCGGCGTTAAGAACCAAAATTTAAGAAACAGCTCACATACAAAACCAGGTCAAATAAAGGATATATGGGCATTAATGGAGAGGAGCAGTGGGTGAGTCTGATAGTGAGGACAAAACCATAAGTCCAAAACAAACCTGTAAAAGCATCACGCTGGTGAAATGCAAGTGAGATGGGCGGGACACAAACATCTTGTCGTGGCACTTAAAAGCAATTCAAAACTGTGTATTCTGCTAGACATGGGATGTTAATCAATAGGACTTTTGCTCAGCAAGAACCAACGAGCCAGAATATTCTCTTCATGGATGTTAAGTAACCACACACCCATCCCCTGGGGACTAGACAGGTGGCAGAACAGACAGCATGTCCCCAAAGCTGCCCCAGGCGGCACCCTTCCTGAATATAAAATTACATCAGGCAGCTGAAATCAGTGACACCACAGGGGAGACCTGATCACTGAGAGCCTACCGACTGGCTAGGCTACAGTGGCCTCCTAAATCACCCTGGCACAAGCCAGATGTGGGTCAAAGCTGTCACCTTATCACCTCATTGTCTTTGCAAGGGGGACTCAATTTCCAGTTTTGCTTGCTTTCACCTTGCTTCCCGTGTTTTATATTCACAAGCATGTACAGCTTCTGCAGTGAAGGCTATAAAGACGTATACGTACGTATATATAGTTTGGTTTCTACTAGGTATCGAGGGTTTGGTTTCACCAGAAAGTTGTCCCAGTGCCATATGGGGCCACATAACCAGGAAATGATATCTAATCCATTCTGTATTAGCCATTCCCTTTAATGCAGAGGCTCTTCCAGAGATAAAGAAGGTGCATTACCAGCATTTTCTAGGTACTCAGTGGCTATTAAACCTTCAATCTTTAGAAGAAAAAGGTTGAGGTCTATTATTATCCCAAAGCTCCTGTTAAATCAGACACAGCCATGGTTTCTCTCTACATTTAAGGTCCCTCTCCATGTACAGGGAGTATTTATTACCAGCATCACCTTCATAATCCAGGGATGGAGGCTCATCTGGACCTGGTGTCTTCCTAATCTTCATTAACTCTAATTTCATTATCACCTGTCCTGGAGTGACCCTGAGATCACTCACTACTTCTTTCTTCCTCCTGTGGGAAATGAATTTCTGTTTCTGTACTCTGCTGCTGAGCTGCTTTCATGAGCCCTGCAGCTAATAATTAATATTAGCAGTATCCCCTTCGTCTCTCACCAGTCTGGGTGCCCCACACCATCTTAAAAGCTCTGCTGTCTCCTTGACTCATCTCTCTCTTTCTGATGTATGTTTTTAAAAGCCTCTAGAATGTTCAGCTTGGCTCGGTAGTCTTATTTCTTCCCGTGTGTGAGCTCTTTACACCTTTTTTTTTCAAAATCCATCTATTAACCTTCCTATTCCTCACCTTCCCTTCTTGCATTTGATGTTCACCATCTCTCAGATGTCTTTTGCATGACATAAGAACCAATTTTTCCAGTTAATTATTCAACCTCTTCTCCTGGCTCTCCCCTCCCCCTAAACAAGAGTGTTATAAAGATGGGCTCAGGATGACGGAGTGTCACCAGATTAAAGAAACAGACCGAATTAAAGGTCTTCCCACAAAAGAGATATTTGAACCAAATAGCTCAGAGCCTCCTCCCTGCCTTTGACTATGGGGAAAAGTTTTGTAAAAAACAGATGTCCCGTCTTCCTCCCCTGGCAGCGTCAGAGGATGCCGTTGTCTGATAACATGGCAGGGCAATAACATTTTATTTCTGTCCCACACCTAACTAATGGGGCTGTTTGCCACCGGACAGAAACAAATAGGAGGAAAGAATGCCAATGACTGAGAGAGGAGGCGAACAGAAAGAAACCTTCTCTTCAGCTCTGCGCCTTTGACAAACATCTGAGGTAATAAACAGGGAGCTTTATGAGCTAATTGCGTTTTAATCAATTTGAGCTCTTAACGGCGTTGGAGAGGCTGCTAACTTACATTAGGTTCATGTATGGATTTACGGTGCGTCCCGGCTGCTAGCAGCCTTACGATAACGAAGCCCCTGCCGCCACTGTCACCGTGGACCGCTGCTCCTGAGGAACACGCCGGCAAGAAAAACTCCCCTGAACAAAAACAAAGAGGAATGAGAGGGATCCTTTGCATAAACAAGGCGAAAATGGAACGATTGTGCTGCACGACGTGAGGCGGCCGTGGAAGTTCAGCGGCTGGCAGCCACCCGCGGCCGCTGATCTTTGGAGAAAGAAATCCTGGCACCACGGATTTGGGAGAGTCCAATAAAAATGTAGAAGTGAAGGCAGAAAACTCTCTCCTCCTGGCTGCGTACGTGTGTCCACACAACCAGCATATGTTAAGCCTTTAAATGAACATTTGGCCACGAAACAGTAGCTATGGCAATACGCAGGCACGAATTTATGTACTGTACGTACATATCACATAGAAAAGCTCTCTGCTTCTGAACCGGACTGACAGCTGCTTGAAATTTCCCCCTTTGCTTTCCCTAAGGTCTCAGGTGTGGGATTCATGAGCCAGTGTCTCAGCTAGAACAGGTGTCTATCGCTGTGTAAATAGCAATTAGGCCCAAATTTCAGACTTTTTTCAAATCCCTATCTGAGGAAAAGCCCAGGAATAAATAGTTGCTGTAACGGCCAGGGGTATTGTGTAGCATTATAGCCTCCAGCTGGGCTATTACATACTATAGACTGGTGAAGAATACAAGCACCTGACAGATGTGTTCTGTTAGCTTCATTAGAAAAGAAACAAAGAAACTCCTCAATTAATAGCAGTGGAGCCAAAGGGAAGGGGGGTGCGGGAGGGAGGAATCATAGCCTGTTATTTAAACAGAGTCAGGGAGCCTTTCACTGATGGCTTAATATGATTCATTAATAAAAACAGCTTTTTGAATGCCCAGTTTAAGTCAAAAGAAATCACTAGTGTGGGGTGGTTTTTTGGTGGTGGTGGTGGGTTTTTTTCTCTGCAGAAGAAGGGCAAAATGACAAACTGGAGTTGCTGAATTCGTTTTGTGTGAGGCTGGTCCTTCTCAAAGCCCCCTTTCCGCAGGGCATTCGTCCCTCGGGGTGGCAGCGCAGTCCTCAGGAATCAGCGGGGTCACACCAAGACTTCGGGTGAGAGAAATTTGCAGGAGTAATATGGATACATTCCACGTCTCAACTAGGAAGCCTTAATGATTTTAAAGTGTCAAAACGGAGCTCTTCAATACAATGGAAATCAGACGCATCTAGAAAGTCACGCCTTTCCATCACAACACATCATTCCTCCTCTGAGGGTCCGAATGACTGGTAAAACCATGTTGAGCATAGTCCTGTGTGCCACTCCTTTAAAACTGATGTATTTTGTGTCTCTGTTTAATGCAGTTTTAACCATAATAGATGCATGTACAAACTGTATTGTACGGCAGCTCCTTCTTATGTAAAGGCAGACAACAGGGCTGAGGATCCTGCAGCTAGCTGCAGAAAGCACTTCTCTCCTGCTCCCAAAAATAAGATGAAGTCATCCCCATCTTTATCATAACAAGCAGCAAAACTCAAGTGCAATGTAATTCTTCAGCTGCAGCACTTGCTGCTGTCCCTGGCAGAGGCAGTAAGAACTGTCTCCCCAACACACGTTTGCAAGAGAAGGGGAGGCATTTGCAGCATTTGCAGGTTCAGGGAGCTCACAACGTGGAGCCGTGATGGAGGATTTTAAACATGAAGAAATTCCTGCAGCACCTCCACGGAGTGGTGTAAAATAAGTGGGAGGGAAAGAGTCATTCAGCACCTGAGGGCACAGAAGGAGCCATACAATGGATGTAGCCATCATTTGCACCCTGACCTGCCAAACAAACCCATGCCAAGAGAAGACCCTGCCAGATCTACCATCCTCTTCCTGGGCAAGGGGATGGGGACAGTGTGGCTCTGGCACAGCGATCTCTGGATCCATGTGGTCCAAGTGCGATGATGGCAAACTCAATGTACTGAGCCAGGGGGTTGGTTTGGTGAGATACATTACAGAAAGACTGAGGAGACCAACAATACTGATCAACTTTTTTTTTGCATATTTCCCTGCAAGTTGTTTCCCATAGTGCATTAACTGATGTTTTGTCAAAGCCTGCCACTAAACGTACCAAGTGATGGGTCTTCCATCACTTCCCAAGGGACAGTCGTCCACAACCAAATAAATCTTGCTGTCAAGAAGATTTCTTTTATATATTCAGCATAATTTTTCCTATTCTTAATTTCATCCCATTACTCTTAATTAAACCCACTCCTATTGTCCTAAATAATTCACCTCCCTCAGGAATTTATCCCCTCCATGTATTTGTAGGCTATTCTTTTGTCCCACTGTAGCCTCCACTTAGTGAAGCTATCTATATTTAATTCTTTTAATCTCTCTTCATAAATTAGTCCCTCCAGCCAGTGAGGGGAAGAGCATATCTGAGATGTTATTCAGTAGTGAGCTAGGATGCTCTGTTGCATTCTGGGGATATCTAGAGCATGGAAAATGCCTAGGGGAAGCCTAACCATTCATATTATTACTTTTTTTCCCCCCTAAGTGTTTGAACTGCCATAGACAAAGTGATATATCTGAAGGAGAAAAATATAACTAAAGATCTCTGTTTCATTCTCTCTTCTCTGCCCCACTGTTGTAAATGACTGCTTTGTCCTCAGTTAATAACCTCCATCACCAGCTGGCCAGCTCTTGCTTACAAGCTTCACCTTCCTTTACACCCTAACCCAGGATTTTTGTGTCTGGGTGAAGAGCAGAAAATCAGACACTAAACATAAAAATAGGTTAAACTATATGTGATAATAAACAAATGTGCTGCTGCTGTGGCATGCTGGAGCTTTTTCCATCAGGCGTGAAGAAGCTGTTTATTTGTGATATTTTGTATACTTGTGACAAAGTTATTCCTTTTCTAATGTACATAAATTCCCCATTAATTAGACAGCACCACTATCATCTTTTTCCTACTCTACTGACAGATTCAGACAATAGCTGTACTCTTCGAGGATTCAGACTTATGAGTTAGATGGAAATTAATGACTGGTTTATTTGAATTGCTGGTTTCCTTCCTAAAGACAGTTTGTATGACAGAGCTGGTAGAAAAGTCTCCCTTCAGGAGAACACCATATAATTCTGCGTCTTACATTTATTTGCTGCAAATCACTCTCTGTTCAATCAAGTTCTACATCTGAAAAAAAAGGTGACTTATATCAGGAGATGAAGCTGGTGTAGTCATTGAACTCTTTTTTTTTTTTTTTTTTTTTTTTTT
>VZRU01019186.1:45722-63288 GCA_013398155.1 Pedionomus torquatus
GATGGCGGCTTTGATTTGCAGAAGAAAGCGGAGGGGGGTAAGGAGAGGGGGTGGGGGGGTGGGCAGGGGGGGAAGGAAAATAGGAAAGGGGAGGCCGTCCCTGCCCACCCGGTCCCGGCCGAGCCCCCCCGGCGCCGCCGGGGATGTCGCAGCCCCCGCCCCTGGCCTGGATGCCCAAAGGACTTGTTGACCTTCCCCGCAGACTGTATAAGGCGAAATGTGGGGGTTCGGCAAGCCTAGCCGCCTTATACATTTTATTAACGTTATGCTAATTAGCTGGAAAGCCACGCATTGATTTTCTTGAAAGGATTCAAGGATCAAATATCCATGAATAGAGCTGGCAAAACCTAATCTACTAATGGATTTAACTTAAGAGAAATATAAAGCTCAAAGAAAAATATGATTATTTGGGGCTACTTAACTAGTACTTATCTTTAAAATACTTTTACAGAATTTCCATATTCCATTGAGGTGGAAAAAATACAGTTGTGTTTTTAAAACACATTTGGCCAATCACTCCAAACAATGCTTTTTTTCTCTTCTCTTCTCTTCTCTTCTCTTCTCTTCTCTTCTCTTCTCTTCTCTTCTCTTCTCTTCTCTTCTCTTCTCTTCTCTTCTCTTCTCTTCTCTTCTCTTCTCTTCTCTTCTCTTCTCTTCTCTTCTCTTCTCTTCTCTTCTCTTCTCTTCTCTTCTCTTCTCTTCTCTTCTCTTCTCTTCTCTTCTCTTCTCTTCTCTTCTCTTCTCTTCTCTTCTCTTCTCTTCTCTTCTCTTCTCTTCTCTTCTCTTCTCTTCTCTTCTCTTCTCTTCTCTTCTCTTCTCTTCTCTTCTCTTCTCTTCTCTTCTCTTCTCTTCTCTTCTCTTCTCTTCTCTTCTCTTCTCTTCTCTTCTCTTCTCTTCTCTTCTCTTCTCTTCTCTTCTCTTCTCTTCTCTTCTCTTCTCTTCTCTTCTCTTCTCTTCTCTTCTCTTCTCTTCTCTTCTCTTCTCTTCTCTTCTCTTCTCTTCTCTTCTCTTCTCTTCTCTTCTCTTCTCTTCTCTTCTCTTCTCTTCTCTTCTCTTCTCTTCTNTTGCCTTTTCTTCCTTTTCACTTTCCCCCTCACCTCCCCCTCACTTCCCCTTCTGTCCTTCCATCCCTGCCTGTCCCTCTCCCTCTCTTCTCCTCTTTCCATTGCTGACCTGGTATGAGTTGCTCATCACAGCCATGAGTGTATGGTGGCTGGTTTGAACCAGAGGCTGAGGGTCCCCCAGAACTTCTGATGTGCTATGGCTGTTCCTCCATTAGCTGGGATGGCATTTTGTTCTTTTGCATCAGGGAAAAACTTGACCCTGCACCTTTAAGTGCTGCAGTGTGGTGTTCCCTCACTGTAAAACTCCTCCAAATTTTGCAGATCTCACAGCCATGTTGGGGGACAGAGGAATGTCCCCCCGACACTAACCAGAGCTAGCAACAGGCAACACGGGCATCCTCCTCTTCCCCAGTAGTACATCTCCACCCGATATAAACCAGCATCATGTCCAGGAGCCCTAGTCACAGGCAAGGCTCGCATTGTGGCATGCAATGTATAAGCACAGCACAAGAGGATGGTCTAAACTACAAAGAAATGAGGCTTAGTGGGAGAAAAAAAGACCCCAGGCAAATGTAGACAGGAAGGAAATACAAGGAAATATCAGGAAAATAGTAGTCAGCTGGACAGGCAGTCAGTCCAGTACACCCACAAGTTGTCGTCCAGCTTTTTATAGATACCACTATAAAGGATGGTCTCAAGGCGGGTTGGACAGCAATAATAAGGCAAGTTTGGATTTGGCTGCAGGGGATGTATCCTGAGCACAAAAGGCATCAGGAAAGAAAACAGAAAGACACTTGTTTGAAACTTTAACAAGGCAACAGGGAAGAAAACACAGAGACCCTTGTTTGAAAATTTAACAAACGAGCAATAGAGACCAGAAAATTGCCTGACTGGAGGTGGAAGTAGACATTTCATGAGTATGCAAGAGATGGTGGTGGCCCAGTGATGTGCTAGCTGGGGAATCAGGCCTTGAAAATGAAGATATGTAGCTGGTGTTCAATGCAGCATAGGAAGACAAGCAAGCGGAGGGAATCTCTTGAGGCATAGTGGCACAGTCAACACAACAAGCCATAGAAAATATGGATTGCAGTGGTCAAGTGATTTGCTGTGTTGAGACATCTGGGTAGGTAGGTTACCTGGTAGACAGCATGTCCTCAAAATTTCAGAAGGTTACACAGCTCTGAAACAGCATTTTTAAAACAAGACTACCAAATTCGTTGTGCAGACAGTTACACTGACACTATGGCATTGGTCTTCTCCTAGGCATAAGTATGAACTAACGATTCTGAACGAAGGTGCACGTTGCTAGGAACAAAATCAAACCTGGACAAAATCAAAGCTGGTATCAAGTGAGCAGAAATCTGAAGTGTAAGTCTCCTCTACTATTGTACTAGAGAGGGCACTGTGCAAGCTGCCTCCCGGAGCTCTCTCCATGCTGTTTTCCCTCAGTGACTCAAGATGAAATGTGCACAGCTCACTAGTAAAAAGACCATTGTTTTAACTGACAGCAACAGCTTCAGCCAGTGCTGCCATTCTGTCTTAGACACCACTCACAACCAAAGCCATCCAATTTGAAATGAGCTGCCAGTCATCAGGGTGTTGGGTGTGCCAGAACAAAATCAAGCAACCACGCTGGGCTGGTTATTCAATGCTTGCTGGACAAAAAGAATGATACCGTCCACTTCAGTTAGCACAGTGAACAAGCATAACTTTAAACCAATCTTTTAACATCTGGGTGATATAATAAGGTGGATTTCTACATTGCCACTCCTGACATACAATCATTCTTAAAAAGCTGGGATCTGCTCCCCATCTGAATTTGTCCGACTTTCTACGTGTTTGTTGTTTTATTGATAAAACTCCATCTAGCTAATGAATAGCTGCCATTAGGTTACACTGTTGTCTAAACTCTGAAGTGTAGTTCTTATACTTATTCACTCCCAGAAGTGTGTTTGTTCTCTGTCCTTCAGGAAATGACACCAGCAGCACCATCACACAGCTCCAGGGCAGTGCGTTGCTCCAAGATGCCTCAGCAGAGAGAAGAGACTTCAGAAGAATTACACTAGCCTAAAACCTGAGCAGTGCAGGGGCTGGTCAGACCAACGGGGTTCATGATAAGGCAGTTGTCATCTTGTCATTTAATCAGTCTGTTTGGCACCCCTTCCGTACATCAGGCAATCATGGCACTGTACACTTGAGCTCTCAGAGCAGCGGGACTCTTGGTCAAAGTAAAGATCCAGCCTCAGCTTCCCACTTTGAGCAGCCATTATCCTCCCCAAAATTCCCTCAGAAAAGTCCTCGCTTCTGTAACTAGGGCTAAAATTTGTCACACTTTTGAATCCTGGATAAGTCTAGCAGACCTCAAACAAGTTTTGTTCACTGCAGCAAGGAGATGACCACCTTTGAGATAAACTTTAGCGGAGTCTTCCATTACAGACCTATGCCTTAGAATCCTTATATCCTGCACCCACATAGGTTATGGTCATGAGGCTCTGAAATGTGACTAAAAAATTGCATGTATTTTAGGTTATTAGAGAGTTATTTAATTGTTTTTTTTTCCACAGATGGCTTATGATACTCACAAAGGAACCATCACAATGCTGAAAAACAATGCCGTCAAAATGCTCATGATGTTCAGCTCTGTGACTCCTATTTCATGGGACTTCAGGTTTTGCCGATATTTGACTTTCTCAGGCTCAATCCAAATCCAGGTTATGGGAGACAAGCACTGGCTGCACACGAAATCAAAACAGTAACAGTGGCAGGAAATAATTGGAGGAGATGGCAAAAGTGATGCTCGCTGTCTGGATGGAGGGAAGTCTTGCCCTTTGCTGCCTGGCTGGAGAAGGCCTCCTGGATTTCCAGATGCTTTTGAATGTTCCAGCAGCAGCAGGAGCTATGAGTGTTTATTTCCCCTTCTCCTATCTGCTTGGTGAGGAGATTTCAACCTCTTGTCCTGTTGGACTGTGTCGCCATTGTCTGTGCTTTTCTCATCTCCAGACTGGATCGCTGCCATGTGGTCTGCTCAGCACTACGTCTGAGGACCACTCAGAAACTTCAGCTAATTGCAGTATGCAGCTGCCTGCTTACATATCCACATTTCAGACACAAACCATAGAGCGCAGATGGTACACAGGCTGCGCCAATTTTCAGTTCATTTCCAGGTGCAATTCAGGCCTTGGTTTCTAAATCTCCTTCTGATTTGAACCTGCCCGTCCCCCAGAGACTACCTCTGCCTACCAAGGCTAGGTCCACCACTGAGATGAGGCGAGGCATTGGAACTGACAGTCCCTGGAGCAGTGCATTTGGAAATGGCTTTTTTCCCAGCAGAAGAAGGCCTACAGCTTTCGAATTTGCTTCCTTGTGTGGTGAACTTTCAGGGCACGTTGCAAAATTTGTCTCTTTTGTTAAGCTTTAGTTTAATATATCGGGGTGGGCTAAGAAGGGAGGTTTTGATGAGGACACTTTTACTTTCATTGTTGTCATGGCAGTATAATTCAGTAGGGGATATGGGGTTTGATTTGTTTTTATTTTAACTGTGGCTAATGCAATCTAAAGATTGTGCACAGCATAAATGGAATCAAATAAATAATTACAATTGCTTCAGGCCAATGCTGTTTACTGGAGAGCCAGGGAAGGAAAGACAAGAGTAGAGTATTGCTGCACTGGAAAGAATTACGTAGGTATGGCCACACGAAAGGGAGTAAGCCAGGCTGCCTGCTATAGCTCGTGCTATAGGATACCACTGATTAGTTTCTTTTCTAGGGGTTTCTTGAGGGCTGACCTGTCCTTCAGGCTGGCATTGAGAGTTCACTGCGATATGTGACTGACATTGGTCTAGAGAGGAGAGAACAGAGATAATGACCACAGTCAGAAAAAAAAAAAAAAAAAAAAAAAAAAAAAAAAAAAAAAAAAAAGAATAAACAACCAACAACAACAAAGCATGGAATACAATAACAAGACACAACAACATTAGATCCCAAAGATTGCTTTGTCAAAGAATTATCCTACTTTTCTTTTCCTTCTGATTTTAGTCCCCCCCCCACGCTCCTTTTGTGTGGCTGTCTCTGCTCATTTTCTCAGGTTCTTTTCAGCTGGGTTCATACATTGCAGATTTGAACTGAGCCGTCAGACTGAATAATGCTTCCAGAGAAGAAATGAAAACACCTAGAAAGAAGAGGGGCAGATTGCTGAAAATAACTGAAGTTCTCAGACAATACAGCTGATTCTGTCTAAAGGCACGTGTATGTACATATATATATATGCATACAGGTAAATAGCTCACAAGAGCAAAAAGCATTTTTTTGTGTATATCCACGGTCTGGAAACACATCTATTCCTTTTATGGTTCTCCTAGCTAGAGATCTGTGTATATTTCTATTTAACACACCAGCAACAATTCATGATTGCTTTTGGGTGTGCAATGACAATTGTAGAACTTCAGTTTCTGTAGCCATGTGTGACAGAGAAGACTTCTTCTAGAGCTCACAGGATAAAACTATGGGCAAAACACAATGCAGAACTCACCCCAAGACCCAGGAAAGGAAGGAAACCCAGCTCCTCAAAGCATCTAACCAGAAGATGTCAGCCCTCTGGAACTGTGAGTTTTTTACCTGTAGAAAAGTTGGAGAAGTTTTGCTCTCCGGTGGTGTAAAGGGGTCTGAAAGCTGCCTCAAACAGGCAATAAAGGGGTGTTTTTTCCTCAGATGGAGATTGGCATAGTTCTGGAAGAAACAGTCTTATACCATCTGCTTCCCCCTCTGGTTCAGAGGAGAGGCAAAGGACAAGAATGCCATGCACCGCTCTTGGCAGCATGATTTACAGCAGACCAATTTAAACTCCTGCCAGCAAAGTATTTATATTGCTAGATCATCATATCTCTGTCATCATGTACATGACTATGTCTGTGATCACAAAGATGTACTAAGGTAAAGATACGTATCCATAGGTTCACGTGTTTATGTTCCAGGCCTTTTTCATTTTGGGGGGGGGTTACTATGACTATTTATGGGTCGGTGGTTCTTTTTTCCTTGATTCTCTTGTTAGCTCTTTTTAAATACTGAATTTTTTCTCAGTCATGACTCCACAGCTCTTGTGACAAGCACATAGTCTTTGGCTAGCCTTCAACTATACAGAGATGACTTAAAAGGACTCTAAAAATCACCTGTCTGGCTCTTAAAAAAAATCACTCTCTTCCCCTCTGTGGCCATAAGCCTATGTGAAATATATACATTGCAAGCACCCCCTGGCTCAACTACACTGTATAAGTGGTACTGACATACGTGTGTAATGCCCACATCAAGATGAGCTCTCAGTATGTTGCATTTACTGAGCACATAATCCATTGCCACTGTCATAGAGTAGGCACCAGTAGTCTCAATGTCTTCAACCAGGTCTTCCTTAAAGACAGCATCAAACTGGTTTGCTTTTCAAACTCCAGAAAGAGATCTGGTTTTACAGCTCTGTACCTGTAGGTGTAACTTTCAGCCCCGTGAGACCGATGTGACGCCACTAACTCATATGTGAGTTATATACTCACGTACATATATATATATATATTCATATATATATATATATAAGTATTCAGTGTTGCATGAACTCACATCCTACAAGTGCAGAACTTGATGGGAGGAAAGGAAGCAAAAAACTACTGCAAGGTGGACTTGTTATGTCAAGAGCAGGAAACCAGCTCTACGTTTTGCAATAAGAGTTCATTTTGCCCCTACAAGCTTCTGTGAAGGTTTCCACAGGAAAACCCACCAGGAAAACAAAGGCATGAGGCATTTCCTACACCAAGGGAATCAGTATCTGCATAACACTGAAGACTGCGGTTGGGAAATGACATGTTCCTACCTGAAAAAGTCATTTGGGGTGCTACCTGAGCCAACCTCATTAGCAAAGCTTAATTGGAGAGGCACATGAACAACCGCAGTGGAAAAGAAAGGCTATTGTTTGAGAGTGAATCTCAAAGTCATGTTGCATCTCACTAGCTGCCAGGAGAGCACAAGGCAAGTTAGGACAGGGGGCTCTCCTGGGGGGCAGAGGAAGCTGCTTGTGGTGCAAGTAGCCTCTTGCATCTCAACTTATCAAAGCCGTATTCCTGCGCCACACAGCCTGACCACTGCAGTTGAGCCAGAAAAAAAATGAACTTCCCCCAGTGAAAATGTTATAACCTTGGCAAGAGAGGACCTTTTCTGGAGGGTGGTATGAGTCAATGGTGAGGGGGTTTTGTGTGCCCACATGTACATGTGTGTGCGTGTACAGGGGTGTGCGCCGCATTAACAGAGTATGCTGTCAGGGACTGATTTTCAATGATGCAAGTCTCCTCTAACTGATAACACTCTAAATAACAGGTGAGTGACTCCTGGCAAGAAGGAGATTGTCTGACCTCATTGTTTGCCTTTTTTCCCCTCCTCTTTGTTCTTCACAAATAAAGGGTTTTTAATAAACTGAAAGGTCCTCCGCTCCTGCCTGATGATAAAATGAAAGGAACCAGTGAGGTATGGTACAACGTGGCAGCAAAAAAAGAGAAGCTCATCAGAAAATAACAAAGGTGCAAGTTAAAGATAAGGCAGCTGTCAGAGATTAATCCTGCTGGCCTGATTGTTTTCTTTAATACCAAGGCCTGCAATAGCAAGCGATAAGTTTGCTGAGTAATTTGGTTTTTGGTGAGGAAATAAAATTCAGGTAGGCCTCATAATTGATTTCCTTTTCTTTAGTTTTCTAAACATTAAACAAAACAAAACAAAACAAAAAACCCACCTCTGCTTTGACTACATTTTCCTTTTTTCAAATTTGCTCCAAGACTGTGAGCTTCCCCCCAAGCTGGGTCTGCAGGAAGATAACTCAGAGGGCAGAAGCACCCTCTTCTTTCTCCAGCATCCTCTTGGGAATACTTTTGTTTCATCCTAAACACTAGCTGCAGCTCTTGAACATGATTAATTCTGTCTGATTTTTACTTCATTTTACTCTCCAAAAGTGGGCAAAATGTGAGGTGGTGAAAAAAACAAATTTCAAATTTCAAAAGAAAGCTAGTGTTGCCTGTCACCTGTGGGTTATGGTGGTACCTGGCCATGGCAGTGATCACTGCCTGAGGAGACAGCAGTGTAGAAGGATGCTGTGGTCCAAGGGGACCACTGGCTGGGGTGCACCCTCGCTCACTGCAGCAGCACGTCCCATCTGCTCCTTACCCTTGCACATGGAAGGGGGAAGTGCAGTGAGCAGATGTTATCTACCATGTTGTGCTGGTGAAAATCCACCCCCTATCCAAACCTGCCTCATTTGGAGGTGTACCCAGCCAGCCATGGGTTTGGGCACTCCACAGGCAGCAGCTATGGCAGGAGGCAAAAGAGCAAAGAAGTTGAGGGAGGAAAACCTTTTCAAACCGGGGAGTCTGTAGCAATGGGGCAGAGCTGCTGTCAAGTGAGAAGATGATCCTGAGAGAGAGAGAGACAGTGTGAGTGTGAGTGTGAGTGTGTGTGCACGCGAGTGTGTCTGGTGTGCGCACACAGGAGGCGGCAGCAGCAGAGCCTTATTTATTGTGACAAAATGAACAGCCCCCAGGATGCTCATCCAGCAGCTAATTTCTCATCTTATCTATTATGTGAATGAGATGGGAAAACAGTTTCCTGTTTTTCACAGATATCACTAACATGAAAGATACAGAATGAATTCCCTTGAAAGCCATGCAGTCAGATGCAGCCACAGACTCATTTGTTTCAATGGAAGGAATTAATGCAGTCAGGGCTGCCCATTGATGGGAAACAAGTCTATAAAGCTCTCCATAGAAGCAAATGTGCTGCCACCACCTCCAAAACAGATAAAGAGCTTGGTGGACACTTTCTCCCCACCCGTTGATAGCACACATGCAGACACAGGCTCATCCCCCACACAAGTCTTTTTGCTTCCCTTCTTCAAAACAGGTATTTGTAGTGTTATATTGCAGCACTGGTGCAACATGAAAACCCCCTACCATGGGGTTACCCCCAGTGAAGAAACTCTCTGCCTCTAGGAAGGTTCTAAGGCTGTTATACCAAATATAAGAGCAAGAAGTGATGGGTTTGCTGAGCCATCAGTCCTCAGCACCCTGATTTTAGGGTCAGGTTTTGGAAGAAGTCCTGCATTAGGGGCAAACAGAGGGGCAGGACAAGCTTTTTAAAAGCCAGGCTGCTATGAAAGAGGGCTCTACATCTCTTTTAAGGCATAGACTGACAGGAAAGCCTATTAAAAAAACCCAACCAAACAACAATCCTGTCTTGTATGTCCACAGGCTGTCAGTGGCCATGACCTTGCTGCAGCTATGGTCACGCAGGTGTGTGACCAAGTGGAAAGTGCAACATGTTAATACTTTTCAGGGCCATTGCTGGCTGTTCTGTGTTAGTTTTCACCTCTTTACTTTTCCCAGCAGAGGGAGTACTGAGGCTTGGATGAAAAAGAAGGGGAGGCGGTACCAGTCTCATGGCAGAAATCAGGCAAAACCTGGCAAACCTGGCAGTAACCTCACTGCAGTGTCCCCTACCATGAAAACAGGTCCCACGGCCCCGGTGCCCTCTGTGGTGCTGTCAGCAGTGGGAGGGGGGGGTTCTGCAGCACAACCAGTGAGATGCCAAGTTGACCCACCAGGGTGTGAGCTACAGCCTTACAGGCAGGACAAGAGGAAAAGGGAGATGGCAGATGCTGTAAGCAGCAGCATCCTGGGCATGGCAGTCATGTTGCTGAGGACGGGCTGTTTGCATGGGGTAGGCTCCTTTGGGGTAGCTCCTGCTTTTGCTCAGGTGGGTCCTTACTGCCACCTCCCCACAATCTCCAGGCCCCTTGCTGGGATAGGCCAAAGTTCTGAGAGGCAGCAACCCTTAAAAAGCCACCCTAAAAGTTTTCTTTTGCTTCTTTTTCATAGAATTATAGAATGGTTAGAGTTGGAAGTGACATCAAAGATCATACAGTTCCAACCCCCCTGCCATGGGCAGGGAGACCTCCCCCACCAGACCAGGCTGCTCAAAGCTCCATCCAGCCTGGCCTTAAACACTTCCAGGGACGGGGCAGCCACAACTTCCCTGGGCAGCCTGTTCCAGTGCCTCACCACCCTCACAGTAAAGAATTTCTTCCTAGTATCTAATCTAAATCTGCCCTCTTCCAGTTTAAAACCATTACCCCTTGTCCTATCACTACACTTCCCAACAATGTCCCTCTCCAGCTCTCCTGTAGGCTCCCTTCAGATACTGGAAAGCTGCTATAAGGTCTCTCCAGAGCCTTCTCTTCTCCAATCCCCTTCAAAGGCAAAAATGGGAGGAAGAGGAAAGGGGATGATCCAGAGTCCTAGTGGACAGGACATCTTCTCAAAGGACAGTCCCTTTGTTCCAGCCCCTGGTTGGAGAGGGAACAGGGATGGACGTGAAGAACCACTTTTCACTGTTTCAGTGTAGGACATGCACAGCCTCACGGCACCATGTACAGATTCTTCTCTCTCAGCCACAGGCAATGATCCCTGATCTCCTCTCCTAGTGTCCCCAACTGCTTCCCTCCTTTTTAAATTTTGGCTCTTGCCCGTCCTGCTTTTTTATTTTTGTCCTAGAGGTAGCGGCAGCTCTCTGTCCTCTCTCAACACTTCTTACCCCATGCAGACTGAAGGGCAGCTCCGGACCTGCTCTAGCTGCGGGGAGAGAGAGAGGCAGCTGTCCTCTGTGGTGAGATTGGGATTTGACCCACAGGCCAAGGGATGTAGAGAGTGTGGCTGGTGTCCCTGCCTGCTGCCTTCTCATTGCTGGTCGCTGAGGAATCCAGATGACAGCCGGTGTCAGAGCTTGAGTGATAGTGAGTAAACAACTTGGAAAAGAGAGATCGAGAAGGAGCAGTGGGAAAGGGAGGGAGAGAAAGCTGAAGAAAGTTGAAAGAAATGAGGAGAGACAACTCCGGTGCTTGAGTACACTAAAAAGAGATGCTTCAGTTACACTGCAGAAAAACACTAGGGTAGGAGAAATGAAAATAAATTCAGCCTACAGCCCTAATGAAGTAAATTCCAGAGTGGGCTGAGACCTTAACTGATATAAATGAGGATCATTATCTTCACTCTGCCATTCTGCTCAGCACAGGGCAAGGAGTGTGGAGTTAGGAGGGGACAGCCAGTGGTGTGACAGTATGAAGTACAGCCCTGCCACCCTCCTGCTGTCCCATGACAAGGAGACTCATGCAAAGGGCCAGCCACAGTGCTCTCTGTGAGCAGTGCAGTCCATCTGCAAGCCTCAGCCATCCTGGGGTTTACCCCAGCTTTTGGTTGGGTCAGGAGAAAGGTTTCTGGCTGCCTGGCTGGCAGGAGGGGCGGTGGGCTTCCAGAGGGATGGGGTGTTAGTGGCTTTGTGCTGTTCCTGCATGCATCCTGCCAGGACACTGGCAGCATCAGCCACCCACCAAGGAGGCTTGTTCAGCCTCAGCTGTCTTCCTCTCCCCAGCAGTGCCAACGCGGGCTGTTGGGGTCAGTCATTACTACCCTGGAGACTGGGCTGGGCTCCGGGAGATAAGAAACAGCAGGTACAAGGCAAAGAGCTTCTCATCTGCCCGTGATGGCTTATTGCCTAACTCCAGGGTAAGTGAGGTGGGCAAGGCTTGACGCCTCCTGCTGTTACAGAAAAAAAAATGAAGCTCTGCATTGATGTGAAGCCGAGCAGCACATTCGCTCAGCAAAGCAGGTCCCTGGGAACAAACCTCCACCTTCCCCCTGCTAGCAGGACACAGGCTCTTCAATACAGCCAGAGAGAGTGGTTTAAGCTGCCCATTGCACCTGCAACATGTCCCAGCCAGGCTCACCAGGGAGGCCACCTCTCCCCACCAGCCATCCATCTCCCCCTGACAGCAGCACCCTGCCGCTCTCCCACAGACCTGTGATTTATGCGGCATGGAACTGGACAGTACCAGAAATTAAAATGACCTCAAAATTCACCAAATTCAACACTACAGCCAGAGACTCACTGCCCCATCTCCCAATCTTGTCTTCTTCTGATCCCTCCTTCAGCTCTTTCCATGCTTCTCTCAGAAGGACTGATGAAAGGAACATGGCAATACAGTGCTCTCCATCACATCTACATGTTCATATATTTAATATCAACATCATAAATCCCTGCTGGTTTGGCTCAGGCAGGTGACACCTAAGTAGGCAAGACTTGCCCAGTTGCTGAGCTTTTAGCCCTAAAGAAAAGATCTGGAGCCCGGAGAGGTCCGAGAAAATAAAGACACGATAAGATAAATTCATTGTGGCATTAAATCAAACTCTTAACAGTATTGCCTTTAACATTTCTCTAAGATCCAGGAAAAAGCCTCTCATCCAGACTCGATGGAGGCATGTACCTCACATGAACACCTTTGCTGCAGGTGCAGGGCGGTGGCGACAGAATTGAGAGTGAATTTATAATGAGAAACTGAAGGCTTTGCCCAATTTAATGTTTTTAGTAATGATCTCAACAAAAGTCCCATTAAAATGATACTGAAATGCAATAAAAATGAGCTAGGCATTTTCATCTCCCAACATCTTGGCTTTTTGAGGTCAGATTTTTGAGTTTTGAAATGAAATTTGAGAATCTGATGTCAAAATGTTTTGGGGTGATTCATTTTGGGTTTTGTACTATTTGTCTTACTTACCAATTACATGAAGATAGTTCTGATAACTGACACCACGGAATTGTAATAATTAGCTCCCAAATTAAACAAATCACCAAGTGAACTAGTTCTGAAATGCTACAAGGCAAATTTCCAAAAGTGACATTTCAGAGAAAACATTTAAACAAACATATTTCTGGTTCAAGTTGGGTAGAAATAACACACCCAGTGAACTGAAAACTCAGTTTCAGCCATCTGTGGTGAAGGCTTGTGTCTGAGCACGACTCCCAAGCAGGCAGGCAGAGCACCCACTCCTCGCTAAGGATGCAGGCCAGCACGCGTTGGGGTAGGAGGTCCTCTGCTTGACCTCTCCCAGGTGGCTCTGTGGGACTGTAGGAGAGGGAAAGGGGTGAAGGAAGATGGATAAGAGACCTAGCAATCCACGTTTTGAATAAAACACCAATGTTACACCCTACTTCGGTGTGCAGGACCACAGTGTGCGGAGTGTGGCTTTTGCATGTTAGAAACCCAACCCAGATACTCATTTTCGCCATCGTGCCACAGTATCTTTGATCTCAGCCAGACCTGGGGACAAAGGTTAGGCCAGAGTTCACATGAGGTTTTGTTTATCTTCGTATTCTTCAGTAAGGCTGGACCACAAAGAGTTGGATTTGGGTGGTGGTTTTTTGGTTGGTTGGTGTTTTTTTTTTAATTCAAATTACATTTGTGTATCTGTAATGCTGTTTCCTCGATTGCTTCACAGCTAGGTTAGCAACATTTAGAGAAGCGCAGTGAAATCTAGCTTGAGCTATCACATCAAATAAACTAATCTTGACCTGCAAACGAACTTTTCTTTGTCCTGCTCTGAGAAAAAGCCACCCACAGTGTCATAGTGGAGGTGTATGATCCAGAGGGGTTATGATAAAGGTGTCAAAACTTTGATGTTAAGTACACCTTGCACTGGGACCCCAAGGCTCACTAGATGCAGTGGTACCTCCTCCTTTTCAAAAGCTGTGGTGGCTGCTTTTGTTCTCAGCATGTACATGGCCTCAGCTTGTGAGTGGTTGCACAAATAAGGTTTACTAGCACTTTCTGTAGCAGTTAACAGACTTCAGGGAAAAGACTGGCAAGCTCCTGGATAGGTGGAATCAAAGTCGTAGAATCATAATCATAGAACGGTTTGGGTTGGAAGGAACCTTAAGGATCATCAGGTTCCAACCCCCTTGCTATGGGTAGAGTCACCTCCCACAAGACCAGGTTGTCTGGAATGCCAGCTTGGGAAAGACCCTATATGAGCTACATCTCCATTATTCAGTCTAGGGAGGAGCTGAGTTACCCACCTCTCCCACCATGCACTGTTTTCAGCCTGGCAGGAGGATGGCTGTGGCCTCCTCAGAGATCTGCCCTGAGGGGCTCAGGCCACTTCACAAGGCATCCCTGACGAGTCTGGTCTGGCAGGTGGCCCTGTAGCAGTTTCCAAGGCACAGTGCCCTGAAGTTCCACCTGTTATTGGGGTAGCAGCCTGACTTACCCTGGTTAAAGATCTGATTCTGGATACTGTATTTCCTTTCTGAGGAATTTTTGGTGCCTCAGGTACCCAAATCAAAAAGGCCACAGAAACAAAGATATGGACATCCCAAAGGTAGTTCTCACCTCTTTGACTAGGGTTTGGTTCTCTTTGAATGCAACTTTCTCTTGTTTTAAAATCTGGGGTGAGGATGGTTTCAACCCAAACACTGTACCTAACCATCACCAAAAAGAGAAGGAAAGATTGGGAATGACTGGTTAAAACCAGAAGGATCCAGCACTGCTGTTTTATTTATTACAATGTGCAAAAATTGGGGGGGGGCATGGTAATTTACAGATGTAAGAAGACCAGAACTCTGCCCTGAGGAGATGTTTTAGCTTAAATTAGGCAGGCATTAGACCAAGCGTAAACACGTATGGGTAACAAGAACATCTAAAATTTACATAGTAAATATTAAAAAAAAAAAAGGAGAGGTACTGCTGGAGGCCACAAGTCATCTTTTAATTGACAGCAGTTCAAAGGAAACTTTCCCAGGGGCAAGCCATTTCATAACTGCCTGCTTCTCTCTCCCCCTGAAGTATCTGACTCTGGCAACTGCTGGTGATAGAGCTCGGAGCTCAGTGAGCCAGCTGCTGAGCTATCTCCCCTCAGCCATCTCCTCTCAGGTCTGACTGACAAAGGAGGTGGCTCCCCAAAAGGTGGTGAGAAGTGGGAGGGAACGTTGAAGGAAAAGTCCACACAACAGGAAAATGCTGAAGAAGGGGATCATGATGGGAAAGGCTGAGCCAGTCATGAGTCAGGCCCTTGACACGGATGCTGGAAATCTGGATTTCATCACGGCCTTGAGCTTGGACAAGTTCCTCTGACTCCATTTGCCTGCTTCCATTCCCAAATGTCGCCTGCCTTCATTATGTTGATTATAAAACTCTTTGGGGCAGCAACTGGCTCTTGCTACGTGTTTGTGCAACACTGCTCACAACAGGATCTTAATCCTCACTCAAGTCTGCTGGCATGACTGTAATGCAAAAAAAAAAAAAAAAAGAACAAAAAAAGAAAAAAGGTATAAGCACTTCAAAATCTGGAAAAATGTTCAAAGACGGGCAACTGCAGGGAGTTCAAATGAACGTCAGCTAAAGATCTGACTTCCAGTGTCGCAACTAATTATTATGTGCAAGAAAAAAATAGCTTAGAAAACCCAAACCTGGCTTTGAATGTATATTCAGTAATGGTTGGGACACATTTTCCACCTGGGAAAAATAGCAAATTTTTGTACCAAATACATCTTAGTTGGAAAAAATGACACTTTTCAGAATTTTCCCTTCTTTTTGCAGAATTTTGTCATAATTTTTAAAAGAATGAGCATCAAAGTTACTATGGAGTGGTTTTGATCTCTGAAAAAAATATATTTTCAGTAAGTTAAATAACTCAAGAGTTATTCTGCTAATGGAATTTCATTAAAGTATGCCATGGCCTGTTTCACAAGAAATAAAAAAACGCCCATTCTGGTCCCCGCACAATGAAAATAACTTTGAAAGCTCAAAATTTGATGAAGCTGTTTTCCCAATTCGAGGCCTGCTCTATTTTTCACGCAGCGTTGACAAGAGCTAGATGAGAAAGAAATTCGGTTTCCATCATCTATTCAATCTCTGGCCTTGCTAACGATTAGCAAGAGTGCCTGTTTCACTGGTGTTTTCTTGTTAAATAGAAATTCCTCCCACAGAAACACAACTCGAAACTATCAAATCATTTCACAACCGACAGATGGTAACTGCTATCTACGCAGCCCTCAGCTGGTTTTAGCCAGCAACGTGGAGGTAAGAACTTCTGTATCATGATCAAACTGTATGCCTCATCCATCCTTTCATATTTCCTCTCTGAAATAAAGGCACAAAAAAAGCTACAAGCCACACGAAACCACCAGTAAAGCTACTTTACAACCAGTGCTTTGCCCTGCCTTGCAATTAACTTCCTAATTAGGAAATATATTTTTAAAAAAAAATGATCAAGGGAAATAGAATTCTCTGTTTATGGCTCCCCCTAACTGAATTACAGAGCACACAGAGAAAGGTGAGCAGCAATAGGAGAAAGTTCAAAGACTCAGTCTGGCTTTTGAAATCCAGACAAAGCTGTTCCGCACCACAAGGAAGATTCATCTGTTTGTCTGTTGGTTTGGAAAATGTTTCCTTTCAATGCAGACAAGCCAGGAAGGTTGAGGGGCACGGTGGTGAACCAGACTAGGTGGGAACCCATCACCTCTGTGTACCATGTTAGCTTCAGCCTGGCAAGCTACCGACCAAACGTTGCTGCCCTGCAATGGCCACTCAACAGCCTCTTCAGGAGCAATTTATGGCTTCAGTCTAATGTCTGAGACAGGTAACATTAACTAACAACCAGGCTGGCAGGCTCCAATGGTGTCCAAGTCACCCATGGGATGGCCCATATGAAAATCTTGTATACAGGTCTGGGGTGCCTCCGAGGCAAGCGATGTGTGTTCCAAGGGAAGCTGCCCTTGCTGCTGTGCTGGCTTTGTGCACCAAGGGCTTGCCTCTCTGGGGCTCCCTGTCCTGTGCCGTACATGCTTAGTTCACAGAGGAGGAAAAAGACAATGTGCTAGGATGGAGGTTAAAATTTCTGGAGTGGACTTCTGATGTCATTTTCAAAGGACCCGAGAGAAAAGGCAACGGTTGGAAATGCTGCTCAGTAGCATTTTAGTGTCAGAAATACAGGCCATCATGAAACACACATAACATTACAAAGCACCCGTCACATCACGCCACCATCCAGTGCCTACAACACCTCACTTGATCTGGCAGAACAGCCTTCGCATACGAATGCAGCCCAAAGAGATTTGAATTCAGGAAGCCTCCATATAAACAGCATAAAAAAGGTACACCTCAACACACTAATATTTTCTAGCTCCTGGTACAGTGACTCTCATGAAGCTATGGCATTCAAGGAAGGTTTCTATACAGCACTCAGGTGTATCGTCATCTGGACAATTTTTCTTATGAGGCTTTTATTTTCTGCCTCATTGAAATGCCTCCATGACATTCCTGCCCTTGCCTTAACTTTTCACAGAATCACAGAATGATATTGGGTTGGAAAGAACCTCTGGAGATCATCTGTCTAATCCCCCTGCCAAATCAAGTCCACCTAGAGCAGGTTACACCGGAACACATCCAGGCGGGTTTGGAATGTTTCCAAAGATGGGGACTCTACTACCACCACCTCTCTGGGCAGCCTGTTCCCGTGCTGTGCCACCCTCACAGTGAAGAAGTTCCGCCTTAACCTTTGGGGCATTAACAAAGAGCAAGCAATGAAGACTGTGTAATACTGTGGAAATAAAGTGGGGAGGGAAGGGAAGGGAAGGGAAGGGAAGGGAAGGGAA
>VZRU01019186.1:63714-94512 GCA_013398155.1 Pedionomus torquatus
GAAAAAGAAAAAGGAAGGGGAGAGAAAAAGAAAAACCACTTATTCAAAAAGAAGAAAAAAATCTCCCACGAAACACAATCTGAGACTTTTATCAAAGCAAAGCTGCGTAACTTTGCCTTTGAGGCTGGAGGAGAAAAAAACGCCGTTTGCCTCGGCTTAAGAACTAAATTCTTGAGGGAGGACTGCCACCTACCGGCATCGGCACCGTCCCGCCGCCCGGAGGTGCCCGCAGATGCCCCGGCGGCGGAACCGGGGCTGCGCGGAGGCGGGCGACCCCCCGCACCCTGGGGCCAGGGAAGGGGCACGGGTGGCTCGACTTTTCGCTGCGTGAGTCGCGTCTTGTTCACTTGCTGTTGGATTTCCCTTCGTCACGCCATAACGCTCTGCATGTGAACACTAAGTGGGATTTGGTTTTATTGATTTTATTTAATTACAGCAAACCTTCCTCTGGGCTATCAAAGATTGGGACGGGCTGCCCGGGGAAGTGGTGGAATCACCATCCCTGGGGGTATTGAAAAGATGGGTAGACATAGCGCTTAGGGACATGGTTTAGTGGCGGTTTTGGCAGCGTTAGGTTAATGGTTGGACTCCATGATCTTAAAGGTCCCTTCCAACCTAGAGAATGCAAATTCTATTCCTTGGAGCAATCTGGCTGTTTCCCAGACCACTGCTCTGCTGTTCAGCCCCAAGCTGGACATTCAGCTTCCATGCTTCTTCTTGAGGGCACTGGTTTGTGGCACTCCACACTCAGATGCTCAGGGCAGATCATGGGTGATGTCCTCCAGTGGCTGCCCCCAGAAAGTGGGCAAAATCCTTCTCCCAGCTGTTGACAGCCCAGTCAGGTGCTGGAGGCCTGGACCAGGAGCAGTGAAGCAAGAGCTCTGAAGAAAACCATAACCTGCTTTCCTCAGAGTGTTTGTGTGTGTGTAATTTCCATAATAATTGTGTCTGTTGTCTGCAGACATGAATTCATTACAGCAGGAGGTAAAAGAACAGCGTCAACATACATTTCAAATTCCTCACTAAAGCCTTGATTTATAAGGCACAACCTGAAACACCGACTAGTTGGTTGCCTTTCCGTGAACTGAATTTAGCATGATAGCTAAGAGGACTGAAAAAAAAAAGAACAATTTTTTTTATTATTTTTTTTAAGGCACTCTGTCTGCATTTTTCATTTTTAGGAGGTGCTAGCTGTGTTCTGAATATCTCCCTGCTCTCTCCACTCCATTCCCCTCCTCCCTCCCGTGCATGCTCCATCGGCACTTGCATTAATCCAGGCCTGAAAGTACTAAATTGATTCCCAGTAATGTGGGCACCCGGGGCAGAATATTCAAGGAACAAATGAATTAATCATCTCGGAGCCTCCCCACCAACCCACAGAAAGGCCCACTTGCCCAGGAGCGGGGGCGACGATGGGTGCAGCCTGTCCCCTCGGCTTGATCAGACAGCACCAGGTCCGGCCACAAGTGCCTTCTCCTCCTTGGGTACCACCGGACTCACGTGCGGAGGCTGCCAGGCACACACGCACGTGAGACGGCGTGGGCGCTTGCAAGAGAGCTGTTCGAAGAACTCCAGTGTAGAGAAAGACATGTAATAGGAAGAGGGAGCCCTGCAGAATGAAAGAGGTCTGCAGTCATTATAAATGGACCTTCGCAGCAACAACAAGAAGGAAAAAGGAGGGGGAAAAAAAAAAAAGAAAAAAGAAAAAAAAAATAAAATAAAAGCTTTCAGGGAGAAACAGAAAATAATGTTTTGCAATTACAGTTCACAGCTGCCACAGCTCCAGCACGCATGCTATACACAGGTGCAGCTATTATAGCAATGAATAGCACACACTAAAGGTGCCATCCGTATGGGTAATAATATGAGGCCTGAAAAGGTATTTTCATTTGCAGCCTGATGCCGGGATGGAAAAAAAATAATAATCAGTAGGCTATCTCTCATCCACCCACGTCTCAGCCTTATCTGAGGCTGTGGAGTACTAGGTGGGCGCTGGTAGAGGAGCAACTTTCACCATCAGGAGCAAGAAGGGCTGGACCATCTGACCTCCAACCTCAGTTATGCTGCTCCTGCGACCTTCTGCCGGTGCGAAAGGGGCTGAATGTTGTTTGGCTCCATTGTGCCTTATGGCAGCTCACGGCCACTCTCCAGTGAGGTAGAGCTGTGATTCCAGAGGCACAGGACATGCTATTTCTCTCCAGCCTGGTTTGTCCCCCCAGATCCTGTCACCATGAGAAAGCTCTTAAAAAGAAGGAGGGCATCGCTTGGAACCACAAACTTAGCAACACATGGCAAGCAAGACAAATGCTTTCCAGACTGTGCTACCACACACACATCCTTTTCTTTTGTCAGGAAGTGGAGCTGTTAAAGATACTTAGCAGAGAGCTAAGCAAAAAGCAGAAAAGGGGTTACCCAGTGCAATCTGGCATCTTGCCCCACAGCAAGCTGCTTTTTTTTTTTTTTTCCTGATCCTTAGGCCACTAAACATTTTTTCCGCTGGCAGTGAAGATGCCCAAATTGCAAATGTAGGGCTAACATCAGGTTTGCCTTTTCCTTGCAGAGTTCTTGGCAGCTGTCCGCAGACCCACAAGCATCCACAAATCACAGATCCTCGACTTAGCATGCAACACGGACAGCTTCCCCGGGTACAAGGATGTCCTCATCCGTTGTTGCCTCTGCCAACTCTGAGACCATGCCAAGGTCCATGGACTTGTTTATCATAAAGGTCCTTTTCAACCTAAATGGATCTATGATTCCATGTTGTTGCAGAGACAGCTAGTTTCAAGCTGATGTAAGTAAGTCTCAGAAGCTGCACCCTTTTGATTTGCAGGCCAGACACAGACCAAACCCTTTATTAATTTTGTTTGTTGGTTTGATTTTTTTTCTGAGCTTGCATAGGAAGCCCACATCAATTCTCACTTGACCTGGGCTTTTGTGGAACAGCCCCAGCTCCAACAAGCCAGGCAAGCACAGGGACATGGGCACGAGGCTCAGGATGGCCCTTGCTGGGATTGCCTGACCCAGGACAGTGTGGGGCAGGGATGTGACATCTGAAATGTAGCTCCATCCTCTGACCTGGGGTGGGGTGCTGGGAAGGGGTCCGGATGTTTTCAGACTGACAGTGCCAGAACTCACTGAATGCAGGCCAGGGAAAGGGTTACCCCCGGCATCAAGGCAAAAGCATCCTCTGGATTCCTGAACAGGTCCCAGTTCACCAAGGCAGGCAGAACCAAGGCCTTTTTATAGGCCTTAAAATTGAGGGAGGCATTAAAATTAATTTGAAAACTTTGCAGGAAGCTGGCATCATGAAAACAAAAGTAGATTGATGCACTGGCTGGCATACCCTCGGCCTGGGAAAGAGCTCAGGCAACCACTTCCAGAGAAGCTGGAGCCTGCTGGAAGAGCACACAAAACAGAAAACACTGGTCAAAGGAAGCTCACAGGCAAAGTGGCAATGTGGAAGAAATTATAATGATTAATACAGCGCCTGAAGTGTGCAGGGGACTACAGATGATTTAAAAAAAGACCCAGGGATTTCATTTTCCACCGCCCTTCATATCCAGCAGTCATTTTATACCAGTGTAAAGTGGGAGTGCAATCTTCATGGCACAAACAAGTGCACTTTATGTTGCATTTCTCTCTATTTTCCGGCTGCAAAGATCCCAGGGAAAGGGGCAATCAAGACTATTTGTCCCTGACCACCGGGGCCTGGAGCCTAAGCTAGGACATAGACCATAAACAACAGGCAAAGGGAGAGGGAAGCCACCGAGAAGGCCTGACACATTTCTCTCTGGCTAAGATGGAAGGGGGAATAAGAATAAACTGGGGACAACATCCAGTGACCAGCTGCAGAAAAAGCACAGAATTACAGCATAGAAAAACTTGTTTCTTCTCTTAATTTGATTGGGGTCAAGAGCTTTGCCACAATCAATCTCTTCTAACATCAAAAGCAAACCCAATTAGAGCCTTAGCTAATAAAATTTCAAGGCTGTAGTTCGGATTCAGCCACCTCCCTATATCCATCATAGCAGGTTCAGCAGCAATAAATAAATATAGATTGATGGACAGAGAGACAAAACAAGTACAAAATGCTACCAAGCCCAAACAGCAGCTTTTTGCAGTGGCACGAGCAGACCAACAGTGCACCCTCGGGGTCTTCTGGGTTTGTCCTGGGATGTGCCACTGAGTTCCAGGTACCATGCTTGCTCCAGAGTGAACAGGGGTAAGATTTCAGTTCTTGCTTTCTGCTCCCTGAAAAGCCATGGTTTGAATTAAAGGGCTTCTCAGATTTACTGTGAACAGGAGTACATTTCTGCTGGGTCTGATCAGCTCCTTGCTGCACCAAAGCAAACAGCTGATGAAATTTTCATTACTAGTAAATTAGGCTATTTCAAAAAGATCTAGATGACTTTTGGGGTTACAATGATGGGAAAAGGGGAACACTAGGCACAGGTTTCCCTCAGTAAATTAAAAATACATATGCTCGCCTGTGATTTATTAGCTGCATCAAGGCCAGAGCATTTGAGATTAGCATGCTGTACTTCACTGTACTGCACAGGCACAGCGTGCAGTTTTACTAGATAGAATTAATAAATCAGAACCAGTCGATACTGGGGTGACAAAAACTCCAGATGCGCTGAAGGGAAGGAGGGACTGAGCCTGACCTCTGCTCAACACACACAAGTATTCCTTGCTTTTGGTTTGTAGCCTGCCCAGCAGCATTACTATGCAGCTAAGTGTCTCCCATGGGTTGTACCTCTGACAGGGGAAGTATGTTCAGAATCTCTAAAGTCCAGCTTTATAAGGTTTCATAAAGGCATTGGGATGTATAGTAGTTGTATCTTAATGTGTATTTATGTTCTGTGATAATGTTTGGACTAAAAATCTAAAAATCTGTTAGAAAAAACCCAAAAACAAAACCAAAAGAGGGGCAGTTTTCAAAGGAATAGGCTGCTTCCATCTAAAACAAAAAGCAAACAAAACCAGAACAAACTTTGTGACCAGACCTTTTAATTTATTGTTTTTAAAACAGAAGAGGAACATTTTGTATCTGGGTATCTAGAATATTCTTCCAGCTCAGAAATATTTATCTCCTGACTTAGATGCTCTCGCAGCAGTCTCTGAATTCCTTTGAGTCATTAAGTGATTTTGTCCTCAAGTCATTCCCATTCAGGGAATATTCAATTTAGAAACCTGCTTCCTGCTCAAAGTTTGCATGTGAAATTCATGGTTAAGATCCCTCCTTGCTGAGTTTTGGGTCAGTGCCCTATCCACTAAAGAGACAGAGATATTTAACAATTAAATAGTCCTCTAGGCTACATCCATACAAGGTAGTCCAGGAGTGCTCCCCAGCACCCAGGAGGTACAGTCTCATCCCTCCTCTCCCCAAGGGAAGGGAAATTCCTTGCATGGGTCAGGAGGGACATGAGGTGCCTCCACGTTGAGCAGCTGGGATTTCTGGCTGCAGAGCCAGCCCTGCAGCCCAGGGGCAGCTAAACGCTGCTGAAGAGCTGGGGACAAGCCCCTCAATTATCTCATGGTGCCTAAATACCTTGTGTAAATCTGTCCATTAGTTCAGGCTAACATTAGCAACCAAGAAGAAGCAGCAACCTGAAAGACAGAAGAAGGTAAGGGCATTTCTTTGCCTGTTCAAAGACAACACATTTCTGCTCGTAGAAAGCAAGTTATTTTTCCATTCTCAGGCTTTTGCTATTAAAAATAGCTATCCACTTTCCAGAAAACAGGGAATTAGTCTTTGCAGACTATGTATTTAACAGAGAAGAAATGAATCTTCATGAGCTCAAGACATATTCCCTCTTCTTCTCTTAGCCCCTCACCCCCTACCTCATATCTCTTCTATGCAGTTTTTCAAATAGTTTAATAATATTCACAGGGACATTAGATTAATTGGATTTTAATTCCAAATGACTGTGAAAGCAGAGAAGTGAGTCACCAGTCCATGCTAATGAGAAGATCTATTAAGGACCCTTCTCTGATAGACACATAGAGTAGGGTTATAAATATTTCATATTCAATTAATTGAATTTTGCCCCCTGTTATATGATGCTGCCCTGGAATGTTAATCAACTGGGACCAGAGAGAGAGAGGAAGAAAGAGGGGGAAAAAAATAATCTAAGAGCTAGACTTTAAACAACATCAGAGCCTTTCCCATCCCCAAATCCTCACAGTTCACACAGCGCCTGCACATCAGAGCAGAGGCTTTCATACAGACTGCATCTGGTTCCATACAGTGGATAAATTAATGTTAATTAATCAGACAGTCATTTTATGAAGAACTGTGCGCAAAAGGTTATTCGAGCCCTGCTGCAAATAGATTTATAGGTATAATTGCCATGTTGAATGACCCTCTGTACATAGGCTCATTAAACTGGCCATCAGTCAAAAAGCCTAATTGAGGCAGGCCAATAGCGCCGCTGGGACCACGCGGCTGGCTGCAAACAAAACCACTCTGCAGAAGCCAGCTCTCTGAAAGCTGATGATAATGTTGCTTCCCATCCTTTGGGCAGTTGCTGCCACTGTCCCTCCCGCCAGATGAAACGCTGGGCAGAAAAAGAGCGAGGGGAGAGGAGAGGAGAGGAGGGCTCCTGCACCCATCGCAGCTCCCATGCCCAGCAGGGCTTTACATCACTTGCAAACCACGTCAGGAGTCTGGGCCAAGCATGGAAATAGTCTTATTGACAGCCACTGTTTCCAAAAGCCTTCACAGCCGGGAAGAGCTTGAATGCACAGGCTTCAAAGGCACAGTGATCAGAAGGCGAATATAAAGACACTAAAGACTCCCGATGGCATCTCGCGTTTTAAGAGCATCTCTTGATTTCATCAGGGTGGGGGGAAGCGTGGGAGGGTCCAGCCCGGGATTTGAAATGCCCAGGGCTACACGCAGGTACCCAGAGTGCATGTACCCAGAGAGCATGTATATGCCAGCACGAAGCCAGCTAAGAAGGCTGTGGTCCCCTCCATCAGTGCCACACAGGTCCTGGGGTTACGCTGTGGCAGACAGTCATTCCCATGGGGCTGGCCCTGCTGGTGCTGGATCCAGCATGGACTCCTCCAAAAGCAGCAGGCAAACCTTGCCACCATCTCCAGGGGCAGACAGGTGAAGCCATAGGCTGGCACTTTGGAAACCCGCCTTTCACTTCTTCTTGTGGCACAGGCCCTTGTCACAACCCCTCTGTACCTCTGGTCTCCACCTACGCAATTATCTCTGCTGTCTGCTGCCCAAAGCGATATGTCTTTCCGATCTTCACAATTTGTGTGAAGATCGTCTTTAATTTCACGTCCCCAAGGGGCCCTGCCACCCGGGTTTGCACACTGAGGGCTGAAGTTGCAAGCCATCCCTCTCCCTTTCATTGAATCCTAGAATGGTTAGACTTGGAGGGGACCTGAAAGATCAAGTTCCAAGCCCCCTGCCATGGTCAGGCACACCTCCCACTAGACTGTCTCGCACACACATGGATCACGTGTGTTCACACAGCAGGAGAAGGAGGAAGCACACGGCCCCTCAAGCTACCCCAAAGCATCCCAGGCAGCCCCTCACCCGATTGCCCTGGAAGAGCCGTGGACCAGACCAGCCAGGGAGTGGGGTGAAGAGGAGGAGCTATCAGAATGGGGCTTTTATGTCCAAGCTGCTTCCAGAGACACCTGCAGAGGAAACCTGCACCATCTGTTGCACACTGTGTCATTTAGGACTACTCAGGAAAAAAATCCCACATCAGTCACAGACAGGTAAACTGATTCATAGACTCAGAATGTGTTCACATTACCTGTTCCTATAACTCAACGTCTTTTGAGGTTGGCTTTAGTTGTATATCTTCCTGATCAGATATAAAATAGCTACATCTTTCTAAAACACGAATAAATCAATTAAAGCAGAAAAAACTATGTGCAGTAATGCAGAATTCATTAAAGCAAGTATAAATGTAAAAAAGAGAAATCCATGTGTCTCAGAGCAGTGAAAATGTCACCATCTGAAGATATTTCTGACGAAGAAGGATACCAGTTTCCATCCCTGGCCAAGGCAAGAGTTACTTAACATGTCTAGGCCCTCACGGTGTTTACCTTTCCCATCCCACTATGACTGGCTTGACCTCAGTAAGCTCCTAACTCTTTTCCCAGTACCACTGGGCACAATATTTGCCTGCACAGCATCCGACAGAGGGATTTGCAGACAACACCAAACTAGGTAGGAGTGTTGATCTGCTTGAGGGTAGAAAGGCTCTACAGGTTGGATTGATGGGCCAGGGCCAGTTCTATGAGGTTCAATAAGGCCAAGAGCCAGGTCCTGCATTTTGGTCACAACAACCCCAGGCAACAGTACAGGCTTGGGGAAGAGTGGCTGGAAAGCTGCCCGGCAGAAAAGGACCTGGGGATGGTGGTGGACAGCTGGTTTAACATGAGCCAGCGGTGTGCCCAGATGGCCAGGGCGGCCAACAGCATCCTGGCCTGTATCAGGAATAGCGTGGCCAGCGGGAGTAGGGAAGCGATGGTGCCTCTGTACTCAGCACTGCTGAGGCCTCACCTCAAGTCCTGTGTTCAGCTCTGGACCCCTCACTACAAGAAGGACTACAAGAAGAGGTGTTAGAGTGTGTCCAGAGGAGAGTGACCAAGCTAGTGAGGCTAGAGAAGAAGTCATATGAGGAGAGGCTGAGGGAACTGGGCACATTTAGTTTGGAAAAGAGGAAACTGAAGGGAAACCTCCTGGTCCTCTACAACTACCTGAAAGGCGGTTGTAGAGAGGTGGGTGCTGGCCTCTTCTCCCAAGTGAATAATGACAGGACCAGAGGAAATGGTCTGGAGTTGGGGCAGGAGAGGTTTAGATTACATATTAGGAAGAGTTATGTGACTGAAAGAGTGGTCAGGAACTGGAACAGGCTGCCTGGGGAGGTGGTGGAGTCACCATCCCTGGAGGTATTTAAGAAACATATAGATGTGGCACTTCAGGGCATTCATCTTGTGGCCAAGATGTAAGGGGGGTTTGTGTGTGTATGGGTGGACTTGATCATCTCAGAGGTCCTTTCCAACCATGAAGATTCTGTGTGATTCTGTGATTGGGAAAACCAACTGTGAGAATCAATGTGATGTGAGAAAGATGTGATGCCAGCAGATCCAGTGAGGTGATTCTGCCGCTTTACTCTGCTCTGGTGAGACCCCACCTGGAGTACTGTGTGCAGGTCTGGAGCCCTCAGTATAGGAAGGGTATGGACCTGATGGAGTGGGTCCAGAGGAGGGCCACGAAGATGATCAGAGGGCTGGAGCCCCTCTCCTATGAGGACAGGCTGAGGGAGCTGGGGTTGTTCAGCCTGGAGAAGAGGAGGCTCCGGGGAGACCTAATTGCAGCCTTCCGGTATCTAAAGGGTGCCTACAGGAAGGCTGGGGAGGGTCTGTTTACAAAGGCCTGCAGTGATAGGACTATGGGCAATGGCTTTAAGTTGGAGAAAAGCAGATTTAGATTGGGTATTAGAAACAAATTCTTTACTATGAGGGTGGTGGAACACGAACAGGTTTGCCCAGGGAGGTGGTTGAGGCCCCTTCCCTGGAGATATTTGAGGTGAGGCTGGATGAGGCCCTGGGCAACCTGGTCTAGTTGGGGGTGGCCCTGCACCTGCAGGGAAGTCGGACTAGATGACCTTTGGAGGTCCCTTCTGGCCTGGATGGTTCTATGATCCTGGATCTGCTGCCTGTCCTTTGTACCAGGGCCTCGCAGACAAGCTGCAGAGCCACTCATCCAGGGGCACAGGGAACCATGCTGCAGCAGAAAAGCCTGCAGGCAAATCTGATGTCTCCCTTTCAGAGTGTCTCCAGGGATGGACAGTAAATCAGGTCCTGAGAGCAGTTAGTTGCAGGGCACTTCTCAGAACTGTTTTTCCCCGGCCCGTGGTTCCCTTCCACAGACCATATTTAAGTCAGGGTGATCTGAACAAAAGCGTACCCCAAGAGCCATCTTTTCTCCCAATAAGGTATCATCTCCTCCTGTAATAATGTTTCTTTCCCACCTGCCTAGACCTTCAATTTCTTGTGCCCTCTTGCCCCAAAGCAAGACACATTTGTTACCGCCCATGCCAAAACCGGTGGCTGTCCTGCAGTTCACACGGATGCTCTGCTGCAAAAACCTTCGTGCTTGTAGCATCCTCCCGGCCTCAGCATGCTTCGTTCTTCACTCGAGTGTTCACCGAGGTCCAGTCACCCACAGAGGGCACTGCTCGTAAACGTAACGGGCTGCCACTTCACCTCACATCAGTGCGCAGAAGGCTGCAGTTTCCACCCTGAGCAAATCCACACGCTCCATGCATATTATTCCTGTCATCTCCACGAAGAAAGGGAGCAGCAGGCCGATGCCGCACAAAAGAAGATGTTTTTGACGCGCGCCCTGTGCATTCGTACTCACGCTGAGATGTCAGGCAGGGCTTCCCACTTTGTTTCGCCGTGGAACGCCTCCAGCCCTCAAGAGCTGAAATACATCAGTTCAGCGGTATGAAGAAAGAGGACAGCACCTCAAAGAATATTTGATATTTCAATATGCAGCCATGCATGTCACTTTGTCTTGAGCAAGGATGAAGGGGGACATGCTCTTCCTCTGTCAGCAACATGTGAACTGCAGTCATTGCTCGTAACACACTCTTTAATGTTAAAGTTTCTATTTAGTCCCTTTACTACTGCAGCCAGTAGAATATTTTACTGAAGTCCCCAATTCAGGCATAAGGAGATAAAGGCTTTAAGTATCAGAGACAATGACAGGAATTTTATTGCTAGACTTCCTTGGATATTGGTATTTAAACCTGTATTTCCAAGAAAGGATACAGATCTAGTTTGCTAAGCCTGCTTTTAGATGTGCAAACAAAGGTACGTGCAGGTTTATGCAAACACCAACCAATAAAATACATATCTATAGCCTTCTCACCCGCCTACCTCATTTTAAGTGATGCAAAAAATTCCAGCTATGTGCAATGTATGCACACAGAACAGAGTGGCCAAAAAGGGAGGAAAAATGTCTGCCCACCTTGTATCCCACTTTGGTGCTGCCTCCATTGCTTGGCATGCTCCAAGGGGACACGCAGGAATGTACTCAAGGAGGGGGATAGCTTACAAGACAGTAAAAGTAAGTTCTTTTTGCTCTCACTCCACTGAGGAAGTTGCTGACCTGTTGCTTCTTTAAATACCGGGCCCATAGTTAAGCTGAAATGAAGTTTTACTCTTCATGCAGTCCTCTCTCCTACATGCATCTCAACCTCTGGTTTAGTTTTAATGCAGCCAAACGTGCTGAAAAGTAATAGGCAAAATTTGCTCTCAATCCGAGGCAGTGATGATGGTAGTGACCTTTTGGTATTCCTATATTTAAAATATAACCTTTTTCAAAGCTGTACATTTCTGTCTGATAGCCCCGTGTTTCTCTTACAAACCATCAAGACTGTTTTTTGTCTTCAGAATCTCTAGAAGTTTCAGCTCCTCAGCTTCCTGAAGCACAAGGAACCCAGAGAGGGATTAGAGACTAATAATATGTTGGTAATCGCAATCACGTATTTTAATTCCCAAAGCACATCCTCAAATTACAGTATTCCAAGCAAAGACCAAGTAATGCAAGGCCAGTACTTGAGTTCCCAACATAACCCTTTTTATCACATGAATTTCTACTTTGGCTCTTAGAGTTATATATACTCCTGTACAAAGTAGATGCATGCTACTAGCACAGTCTTCTCTAAATAGTAGCAACTGTTTGCAGTCTTTCTATAAAACCAAATTTTCTCCCTGTGCGAAGAAGAAAAGGAGAGGAAGACTCAGGGCAATGGATTGGGAAAGGTAGCACAAAAGCTAGCAGCCTTTTTTCAAAGGAAAAATTTATAGTGATTTAAATCCACTCTGTTAGCTTTGCAGGACTGCCATGTCTGGCTAAGTGAAGTGCCTACCTGACAGTAACGCAGTAAAGCAAATATTTTAGATAATTGTGTGTCCCTCCCTACCCCTCCCCACCACGCCCCCCCAGCTTTAAACCTAATTCAACCACCAAGTTTCCTGGCAAATCCAACATTTCAAAAAGTTCGTTTCAATTTCAATTCACATAACTTATCATAATAAATCCATGTGAGACCAGTTCTGCTTTAAGCCCAGGGTTTCTGTTTGCAGGGAGAGGTCCAGGCTGAGAAGGCAACGTCACAGGAGAGTTAAGAGTTTGCTCACTAGCCCTGACTAATGCATCACACTGCAGAAGCTGAAACTACAACAGAAGGCGATGGCATTAGAGTTAAGCAAGTTCACCTTACGTGAAACACTAGAAAAGAAACGCCACTGATAACATCTGGCCTCACTTGAGTGCACAGTTCAGGAAGGGCCAAAGACCACAGTGCAGGCTGTACAGGCAGATCTCAGGGCACAGAGGAGATGATAGAAATAGCCCCCTTTGAGCACATTTATTTTTCCAGAGCAGGTGCTAAAGCCAACCTGTTGGAAAACCTTTGCCTTCTTCAGGCTTGCCGCAGCCTGGAGTTGATGCGTGTTAGGCTGCCTCTGCCAGCATCCATAGCGATTCGTTCCAGCTTCTTGGAGGTGAATGCAGGCTGGCTTCAGCCCACAGGATTCTACCACCAGCAGCACCGAAGTCCCCGTCCTCCCTGGGGATGTGCCCTGGCTCCCTCCCACAAGAAAAAGGGCTGGTGCAGCCAGACCTCAAAGGAAACATTAGATGCCCGACGTGTAGCTGAGACCAGTGCCACAAGGAGAACGCAGGCAGAAGGACAAATAAGTACCAGACAAGTTAAGCACAAAGTTGTCACAAAACCAAACAGGGGTCGTCTTGTCTCTGTTTCCGCAGAAGCAGGGTGTAAAGCCCAACTGCTCCGTAAAATCCACCAGACCTCAACACGTCCTCTCACACGTGTGACATCTCACACCCACTCACCCGTTGTCACATTAGACATTTGTGATTAATCATGCCAGGAGGTGACACAAAGTAATTTGTTTATTCAGATCAAGCTTTTAATCCCATCTCACCTTCAAAATAAATTACCATATAAACTCTTCCATGAACTATGCTCTAAGTTATGAGCTGGTCACAGGACAAAAACCTCCCACCAGAGAAAAAAAAAAAAGTAACTTTTTTTGGAACTTGTTTTGATTTCACCAATTTGTTTCTTCCCAAAATGCTAGGATTCTGCAAAATTTCAATCTGACACAAAACTCAGAATGCAATAAACAGCAGATTCTTTGCTCAATCACACATCAGTAAAATGATCGTAAAGCGATACCAATACTTTAACAAGGGAATTGCTTCTACTAAATCCTGATTAAGACATTCCTGGAAAACAGCCATATTTTAGTTGGGTTTGATGTGTTATACCAGCCTGTTTTACTGGGGTAAGTGGATTTTTTAAAAAATGAAATAAAAAAGCAACCCTGGCACAGCATTTTGCAGCGGGTTATCTCAATGCACAACAAGCTCTTAGAAATTAAGTCTCAAAACATCCCTGTAAGCCAAGGACTTTACAAGCAGGGAAATTTGAATCAACAGGCTCAATCACACGTCAAGATCATACAAGGACTTGGACTTGACTCTTGTGATGATCATATCACATCACAATGTTTTGAAGAGAATGATTTATTATGACTACGTTAATTACCGTTCAGGTTTCAGATTAGTGTTATCCCACTGGAAAGGAACTCCTCCATGAGACAGGATGTTTTTGAGCAGAACACATTCGTTTATAAACCCTTTTCAGATTTAACCTGTAACTGTGAGCTTTGAAACACTAAACCTGCATGGTCCCTCAGTTATTTTGATAGTGAAATGGAAGTGCTACATCACTCTAAAACCTCCAGAGCAAGGCTAATGTCGCAATGAGCACCAGCTGCATCATTAGAGAAGCACAACACAGCATGTATGTCCCTTTTTTTACCCTAAAGGGTTTTGGTTTGAATTTTTTTTTATTTTTTTATTAGGCTTTTGATTTTGATCTAGCCAGTTGCCAGTACTCCCAGACACCTATTCCCAAGGGACACGTCTCGCCCTCATTACCAGCAGGTGTCACATTGAAGGGGTGTGAAATACCTTTGCTGCCAAGCTCAGGCTGCAGTCCCTGGTCCAGGGATTGCTGGGGAAAGCCCTGCTCCCTCTTCTCCCTGCTGGGGCACAAATCAGCACCAGCGCCTTGAG
Organism: Pedionomus torquatus; assembly: GCA_013398155.1. NCBI lineage: Eukaryota > Metazoa > Chordata > Aves > Charadriiformes > Pedionomidae > Pedionomus > Pedionomus torquatus. The sequence goes on from VZRU01019186.1 coordinate 77,876, forward strand.
TAACCCCATGTCCCTAGTTTTCTAGTTGCATCATCTCTCTCCAGAGCCAAGAGATGAAAAGCTTCCTGGGCCAGCTGCCCACAGCGCCAGGCTATCAGGCAGCTGGTCTAACTCTTTACTAGCTGCTTGCCGTCCCTCTAAATCACAAGATTACCAATTGATAATTGCTTATTTCTGTAAAAGAGCAAAAATTCCTCTCTGTGTGTAAAAGTTTAAATATATAAAAACACTTCATAAAAATATTTACTAAAAAAATCAAAATGCCCCATGAGCCTGTAAACTTTGCCTATAAAATCTCTCTGAACTGGAGTAATTTGAAATACAGTCATTCAGGCTCTTTTCTGCCCTTTCCAGTAAGGTTTTAAGATAACCAATAGAAAAGCCACTGGTCTTCTACTTCAACCCTCCCAACCGTTTTTCTTCTTCTTCGTTCGTTTCCAATATGACAGTTTGATGACTCAATGTCAGCAATTTTCTTTGGAGGCATTATTTTTCTTTGCTTTTAACAGAGTTCTGCATGGCCTGATTCTGCGGCTTTCTTACGGAGTGGGCTTGAGGTCTGATCGGTAACACAAGCAACACCAGGATGCTTAGGATGTGCATGTGAAAATACATAGACCTGGGAAGAAAAGCAGAAAGAGAATGTTATCTTTTTGTCAATATGGCACGAATTGGACAACTGTAGTAAGTCCATGCAGAATTTAGTGTAAAGAGATGAATGCAGAAAGTATGAACCTGACCAAGGAAGCACAAAACACACCCTTGAATTTCACACAGCCTGTGTATGTGGTATCCGCTAGCATGGATGAAAATGTTGCCATGGATGTTAATGAGGCAAGGAATCAATCAGCAAACTCTAGAATCCAAAGTCTAACAGCTCAGATAAATCAGGGGTTGAATTACATAGGTTTAGTCAGCCCATTTCTCTTCTAATGTTACAGCATACAAGGCTACTTTCTGAAGAAACATCCTTCATGCTTAGGAAATAAAAGTTTTACTTTTGTAGAAATTAAAAAAAAAAAAAAAGCGACCAAACAAAATTATTCCAAGTTCTGAGATATGAAATAAATCAAAACACTCAACTTTTAAGTGGGGAAGGTCAGGTAATGATGTTTACAGAAGGCAACTGTGTTGCATGTGTTTCTGAAGGCAACTACTCAGAGGCATCTTAATTTGGTATCTTATTAAATACCAAAAATTTTTAGTTCAAATAATTCAGTACACAAAAGGCTGAAAAGAAATAAAAAATTCTTAAACTAATTACTTGAGGCTCTGGTAGCCTGGGAAGGACAATGTTTGGGAGCAGTATGGTTCAGCTCTTAACCACAGAGATGCGCCTGTCTGTGGTCTCATTTATGCTTCTTATCATAGTTCTGACGTTCTTGTAAGGTGCTTAAGAACACTGCTAGCTGTGCAGTGCTCTATGTTTCCTTCCTAAACAGTCTCTTAATATAAGTGTTAACTACGTTCAAAGTCATTAGAGCAAACAACATTAAGGCGATGTCCCAGCTTGGAGCGAGGATGGAAAACAATTTTCTTTGTTCAGAACTTCGGTAAAAGTAACATTCCTGCATTTGTGGATACTGGCATAGGACAAGCAAGTTATTTATATATATTTAGTTAGTTTTGATGTTAGCAACATAATTTCGCAGATTTACATGAATACTATATGGAATGGCCATTTGTAGCACGGGAACCAACTTCACTTAGAGGCCAAATTTATAAACCTGTTTAACATTTTAAGTCTTTTCTCACCTTTTTTTGATCTGACTGCTGTTTGTTACTTTTGGCTTGAAAGGCCGAAAAATTAGATGTTAACAAAGTACTTGGGAAAGCATCTTCCTGAAATTTAGAATGATTTGGAGTCATTTTTATATGGTGAGTTTTCTGTGTTGAAACCAAATGTTTTAAGAAACAGGGATAGAAAACGTCAAAATTCAACCCCTTTCAAACAGTCTTACCAACAGCAGCTATCTTGACTACTGGTTTTATGTCTTATATTATAGGAGGGAATTGTCTTTCTTCCAAACCAAAAACCTGTTACTCTATGTTGACAGTTCACCGTAGAAGGAAAGAAAAGGAAAGTGAAATAGCCCAATCTTCCTTTTCAAATTATTTTCTCAACTTCTCTATTTCGAATTATTTTTATTAGAGTATATCTAATATACTCTGCAACACCAGTGTTTTCTTATTTTTAAGGAATCTAGGGAAGTATTCACTTCCTACTGAAGCATTAAAAAAGAGTCATACTCATTTCAAGAAGTAATGCTCTGCCAGGCACCTTGCTTATCTCCTGCTGACCAACCACATCTCCTGTTCTATACATTTGGCAGCTGGAAACGTGGTCTTTTCTCATCAGGTCCTTCCTACTGCCAACTCACATTATTCTTAACCTCTCCAGCCTTGGCCACTGTTAGTGGCTGAGACCTGACTGCTTTGAAAAAGGAAACTGAATACATGAAAAATCACATAACGAGACAGAAGGACTGAGAAGTGAAGTGCTCTGCCTTGGCATTGTTATTATTACCATCTCATTAAGTTACAGGAGTGCAAAAACCACCCCTGACACATTATTAAACGTCCTGTTTGAACTCCTTTCAAATTTGATGAAATGCCAACTGCTTTTCAGTGTGGTTTGGGTTATTTAATAAAAGCCTGTGCCAGCTTGGCGAATAACAGTCAAGAGAAGAGAACTTACTTATAAAATTTAATCGTGGGCTCAACAGCCAGCATAACAAACGGTGCAACTGTATAGCATACGGCCAGCTGAGTGACAACCCAGGTAACAATGTCGTAGGCAATCTTGAGAGGCACTGACGAGACAAAGTGATGTCTGCAATTGTTTCTTATCTGCAGGAAAGGGAAAAGTAAACAATATTATATAAATCCATTTCTTCAGGAAAGTCAAACAGACATGTGGTAGTTTACGACTCTCCACTTATTCTCTTCTTATTCCACTTATTCAATATAATAATAATTATATTATTAGCTTTAGTACTACAGAAAAGTTTATACACTAGTTAGAAATCACTGAGAATAGGAAGACAGAAGCGTGGTGACTGGCATATCCAAGATCCCACAGTCCAACAGTGGCAAACAGAGAAGTGTCCCTCAATTTCCTCTGTGATTATGACAGAGAGCAGACCCACATGCTGGGTATCTGGCACAGTATCTTTGGGGAGGATAGTTGTTATAAATTGATTGTCCTCTCTCACGGTTTGATTTTTCACTGGTAATGAACTTTAAATGAACAAATATGCGTTCATACCTGCAAGCATGTAGTATAACACTCTTGGCAAGAGATTTTGGTTTAGCTTTACATCTATGAAATCCTCATAAATGAGAAGCAAAGCATATGCTGAGACCACATGTTCAGCAACCTGCTCTAGCCATAGCAGTTAAGAGTAATTGCTAGTTTAATTCACCTTTCAAATTGACCTGGTTATTTAGTCATAGTCAAACTTGGTGGTACCTTGAAACAACAATGGTGGTGCCTTCCAGTCCTGCACAACTGCCTGGTTCAGCGAGACATGAAACCTGTTCTCTCTTTGGTGACTCTGCCCAAGATGAGGCCCAGTTTACTGCATCAATTGCATCCACATTAAAGAGTTCAAGCTTGCACTAAGGCTCAACCCACAACAGCTTCTGTGAAAGATTGCACCCAGAGCCGATTACATGCCAGCATATAGGCAACATGACCTAGCAGAAGACCAGACTCAAGCTTAACCTTGGATCCCAAGCTAATCTGACTGCATGGACATAGCTGGTGGCGCTACCAACTGTACACTTACAAGCAACATTGCCTCTCATATCCAAGGACAGCATTGCAGCACATGCAGAATTGGTGCTGGTTATAACTGCTGGGGGTATTTTGTAATTGGCATCCATACAGAACAAAGTTTCAGTGAACATCAAAGCCATAAAGGCATGAAAGAGAGCTCACAGCAGGGACAATCTGCTGGACCATGTCAGGGTGGTCACTACAGTCGACAGCTGGGTAGTATCTAACATGGGCCTTAAAAGAGAACAATGAAAGGTACATACTGCTCTGGCTGCGAGTGTGATAAGGATTCCAGTGAGAAACGTAAAATAATATCCAGGATAGATACCATGCCACAGGGCTGACAGGATAAATGTTAAAGCTGTAGGGTACCAGGGAGCTCTGTCATAGCAAACACTGCAAAGACAAAAACAAAACAAGCAGCAATTGAATACAACTGACCACTGGACACTGTACTTCAAAATCCTTCTCAGTTTTTAAGGTTTTGTTCTCTTTTCTAAACAGTCTTATCTTTCCTCTGTTACAGATGAGGACATGAAGCTCCCTCTCTTCACTCACATGGAGCGTCAGACGGAAAGAGGAAGCGTGCTTTTGTATGCTGAGCACCCAAAGAGCTCCTGGACACGTATTCCTGGTGCTCACAGCATTTAAATAAATAATGGGGCCAAGTGCAGGCAAGACTTCTCTTTCACCTTTATACCTCTACCTGGAATCCCACGCTACCCTTCAGGACTCTGACAACAGATTAAAAGAAAGCCGAAGGACAGAGACGTGGCCCCACCCTTCACTGGTGAACAGAGGTCTTTTTAGGCGTTGTTAACTGGTAGATGCTGGGAACAACAGGGAGTGTCGTAAGCTGTTGCAAAACAGGGGATTCCTGCTAACTTTAGCAGTCCAAAACCTTACTCCAAAGGTGCAAGCGGCCAGTTCAAGAACTCACCAAGTGGTCTATTTAGCTATCAGAGGTTTAACTGAAATGCTGTTCCAAAGAAATAAGTCAAGATAATGTACTTCTTATCAGGAACATAATTTGAATAACGAAAAATAGTAGACATCGACTTCTAAGATGTATAGATTTAACAACAAAAATAGCTATGACAACCACAATAAATCTGTGCTTACCTTTCAGACCTCACATTGACTGTAGGCTGAGTTTTAATCATGCCAGAAAGTGTAACAAGTTACAGGAGACTAGTAGTCTAAATGTAATTTAGAAAACTTGGTCTTATATTAGTATTTTTAAGTGCCTTAACAGTCACAGTTAAAACCAGATCTTCCCAGTGCCATAAGAAGTCTCTTCTCTGCGTCCTGAACAGGGACTCCCTAGCAAGCATCTTCTGGTAACTCCAAACCAGACTACAACGGGGCTCTGAAGATCTCAACTTCCATCCAGTCCTAGCTGAACTGGATCCCAGCGACACAAGGCTTGCCTCCAGCAGTAGTACACAAGGGAAACATAACATAGCAAAGTGAAACAGCACAGCAAGAATAACTGAGGCAAAGAGCAGCTTAAAAGATGCCATTAAAATGCTGTTAATTTTTATTATGGAAGATCTGAACAGCTCGTTTATGGCTTTGCTGCTCATATATAAAATGCGGGCACTTTCACATTTGCAGCAGTAAAACTTTTACAGCACCAAATACCCTTGTATTCCACCAACTGTTAAAGACATAGAAAACAAAGACAGAGAAGAGGCTATACATCTGAGATTCACCAGTCAGTGCTTTTCCAGGCCATCCAGAGCTTTTGGGTCTCACAAGCATGTTGTTGTTTCAGTATTCTTACCGTTTTAGCCAGGCAGCTGTCTGAATATTCCAGTTTTCAATGTACATTTTAAAACTTGTTGCAGTCTAAGAGAGAAGTTCACAGGAAATGTTAGCACTGAAACCTATAAAGAATACTTGCACTTTAAATTAAAGTACAGATACATGGAAAAATATTCATTCTAGTGGCTAACCGTTGTGAAGACTGTGCCACAGTCCATCTTTACACTAAGATGTTTTGGGATGAACGTTAACTAGGCTGATTGCTCACCACTAACATTTGGCACTTGCCATAAAAATCTCACTTTGTTTTGTAAAATTAAACACAATGTTTGGTTATTTTTCAAATTACAGGAAATCCGAAAAGCTTTCTTGTTCTAAATGCTCAGTCTTCTCTTCAGATCAAAACCAGATTCATTTTTGGAAAAGATATCTTACTACCCATTACACAGTCTGGGCTTTCCTAGAGTGCTATTAAAGCAAAGTGTTATGAAAACTAAAAGAAATGCATTACTATCTGGAGAGAGAAGGGGGAAGACTGAAAAACACAGACAGGAAAAAAAAAACCCAAACATTTAGGACTAAATTTAGAAGCCATTTCTCAGCCCCTTCACATTAGAGATACTGGAGTGGACTCCAGGGTCTGGGAAGAACCACCTGAAGAACCATCTCACAGCACCAGCTCCCCCAGCTTTAGGGGACGGCTGAACTCTGTTCCTCTAATCCTGGTCAACTTCACTTCTGGTTGACCCCCCATGCCCACTCCCTCTAGTTCCTTGCCTGCTGAAAGAAACTTCTGAGGACCTCCTCACCAAGCAAGAACAAGATCCTGTGACATGGCATTACTTTCCTATATCAGCTGAAGGCAAGGGCACACTGAAAAGATGGATTAAAGGCAAAGGTTTCCAAGGGGAAAACACAGCGATTTTTACACTTCCACACAGAATCCTAAAAGCTCACACTTCACCCTCTGTTTAAACAGTTAAAATGATTAATTCCCAGTGCAGTACTGCCACATTTTAATTGCATTACTGCACCAAGAGAAGCCAAGAAAAATATCATTCCTCTTCCAACCAATATTGTCACTCGCTTTTGGCCTCCTTTATACTTCTTTGTACTTCTTTTACATTACCATTACTATACTTTGTACTTCTGTTACATTACCAAGACAGAAAGTAGTCATTGGCTGTCAAAATATGCACACTGCCAAAGCTCTCAACTCCCCAACATGGGTTTAGCTCCATCACATTTTAATGCCCTCACAACTCCTGCCATGTACTCATCTTTACTACAGATCGGGTAATTTCTTAACCACATTTAAAACTCAAGATCCCAAATCTTAAGCAATTTTATAAATGCAGGTGGCTCTACCTGCTGCAAACTGCACTGTACAATCACAAACTTCAACTCCTGGGATTGTTCTTGGTGCATAAAGTGGCAGTTCAAGACTTCAAGGCTTACCCAAAGCAATGGTCTCTGTAATCTTTCTTTCGATCACTGCACATATGATCACATCAACAGAAAGCACACTGTTTATGCCCCTCAAAATAATTTCTCCACCCTGATCTCTATTGCCCGTGTGACCAGGAAAGGAAAAAAGTTTTGAGGGGCCTACAGTTTAGGGAGTAGAGAGGGGAAAAGGGTCTTATTTCCTTGCTTTAGCTTGACTAAAGAGCATTGCCTGCACTTCACTTTCCTCCTTCAAGCAGGAACTACTTCAGCCTATCAAGGGAGGAATCATCTCCTGCCCCCAAAACTGAACCAGATAGTGATTCAAGATCTCAAGATTCAAGAGTGGTATCTAGGGTGCTGCCATCATCGGGGAGTCTAAAGCATTACTGGGCTGTGTATTCTGTTTCACTCAAGGAAAGATGTGCACTGAGGATTAATTAAGGTTTAAAAAAAAATAAAGGATGTTGAGAAAGAGAAAATGTATAAAGACACTTCCAGTTTTGGCATCTTTCAATGAAGAATTACAGGGTCTCTTTCATTTTTGAGAAGAGCTATTACAGCCCATTCACTTAGTCACAGATCATTCAGCAATAGAGCAGTCAACTTATTTTCATCCACTTTTCCTTTTAAAATCATAACTACAGAATTACAGGGGGAAACTCCTCCTATTTCTAGAGAAAAGTCTTTAGAAAGCAGTCTCAGACACAAACATTATCACATCTCACTGGCATTCAGAAAACATTCTTCGGGGCAAACAAATTACGTTTGCCATCTTTTGCATTAGAGAAACAAACATAAATGGACGTTTTGAGAAACAGTGTGGTTTGCTAGACAGAGCTGTAGATCAGCAGCCACCTAAGGTCTACATGGCCCTGCCAGTTCCCAGTCAGGTTGCTCAGTTTCTACCTGAATCTCTCCGACTCTTGCTTTTCTGCATTTACAAGAGGCATTCCAGGCATTTGCAGTGACCCAGCCCTGGCAAGTGTTTGTGCAATGCCCACTCGTGGCAGCCTCTGTAGCTACCACCGCCCACCTCAACTGGGTTACAGAGTGGAAGTCTGTCCGAAGTAAACCGAATACACCACAGATGATGGAGAATCATAACCACGAGCAATTTACTGACCGGCTGAACTCAGCCACTATCTACAGTAATTGACTGCTCATTTATTAAACATCTGATTAATCATTTATTAGCCCTCTATAAACTATTTAGAAATGCAACCTGAATACTGAGCACAACAAAGCCTGTGACAGATGCTTTTTATCTGGCCAACAGATAAAATACAAAACCTCTTCATGTTAAAGAGGGGCAGCCTAGTGGCATAAACTTGTTTTCCTTCCGGCAAAGCTTCTCCCTATTATCATACCTATTTCTCTATCACTATGCCAATGTAGTCACTCTTTTAACTCACCTCAATGTTCCAGATATTCAAATTAGACAACAGGTCCCAGCGGAAAGTGCCTCTTTCATCAACTCCACTGAATCCATAACCAGCTGCATTGTTGACTGCATCTGCTGCAATGTCAAAGCAAAATGAGTCACATCAGACTGCTGGAGGAGCTGTGCTTTCTTACAAGTCAGTATGACACTAAACACATATTCAAGCCAGCTTTGTAGCAATTAGCGCCTTCTCTTTCAAATAGAGGCTTAGTCTTGCTGTAAGGCAACACAAGAGTAATTTCCTCAAAAGGAAAGATTAGTGACCCCTTGGGCAGAAGATATGAAATAACGAAATAATGATGGATAGAAATCACTTTTCCTATTATTTTGCCTTTATTATCCATCTGAGATAAACAGACAAGATTTGCCATAAAATGAATGAGCATTTTCCTCTAAAGGGTACTTAGATGTCACAGCATTTTCCAGAATTCAGAAAAACTGCAGCATCTCAAAGATCATTTCTATTAAGAGTTCCAACATGGTTGTTTTAATTAAGACTTTCATTCAGATTTCCACAGACAAAGCCTTTTGCTAATTCTGTTTCTCAGAATTAGAATTCTCTACTTGCTAAAGTACCCCATGATCTCTACAAATCTAATATCGAGTAAATTCCATTACAAACTTAACTACTTCAAGTGCAAATCAAAGCTTGGGTAACAGCTTTGTAGCTCCATTGCACATGGAGCACTCCTGCTCTTTTCCAGGGGGCCAGTCAACTACCTCCCCTCTCAGCCTGGCCTGGGAGCCACTTCATCACTGAGTTTCAAGATTCTGCTTTTAATGCGCTCCTGCCAGAAACCCTCTCTTGGAGAACTAAAAAAACAGAAGGGATTCGTTATCTCTGGATTACTAGGTGTAGCCATCGCAGAGGATTAGTGGTTGAAAAGGGAAAGTTTCTTTCCTGAGAACAAAAACAGATTTTGCTTTGTAGATGCTATGAGTACAGGCACAAACTCATGGAGAGGCCCTAATGCACAAACCAAGGAGCAACAAGACTAGCAGTAAATAAGTAATGAATGACTTCCTCTATGAGCTAGATTTTATTGATGGAAAGAAAGGTCTCCAAGTCTTTAATTCTTTCCCAAACAAACAACAACCCTGCCTAAAATTGGCACATAAAACCCTGACAGTCTCAGAGAATGGAGCTGTGCATCACTGTCACCCCCAGAGCAGGGGGACTCCTGGATTTACTCCTCTTTGCTCCACAGGTGGCAGGGCCTGCTTAATGCATCTTTGCCAAAAAGCAAGAAACCAGAAATCCAGGTCTACAATAATACAACAGTACCATCAGCATCTCACTTCCCAAGCTGCTGCCTGCAGAGCAAGGTGTGAAGCACAGAATTGCAATTGTCCGCCATCAACCTGCTTACAAAAGCCCAACCTCCTCAAAGCCCAGTAGAGTTTTCCCTGCTGGAAACCAGCTCTGAAACAGCTCTGGCATATCCAACAGGTCCAATGGAGGGCCACGAAGATGATTAGAGGGATGGAGCACCTCTCCTACGAAGACAGACTGAGAGCTGGGGCTGTTCAGCCTGGAAAAGAGAAGGCTCTGGGGAGACCTTATAGCAGCCTTCCAGTATCTGAAGGGAGCTACAGGAGAGCAGGAGAGGGACTCTTTGTCAGGAAGTGTAGTGATAGGACAAGGGGTAACGGCTTTAAACTGGAAGAGGGGAGATTTTAGATTGGGTATTAGGAAAAAATTCTTTCCTGTGAGGGTGGTGAGGCACTGGAACAGGCTGCCCAGGGAGGCTGTGGATGCCCCATCCCTGGAAGTATTTAAGGCCAGGCTTGATAGGGCTTTGAGCAACCTGGTCTAGTGGGAGGTGTCCCTGCCCATGGCAGGGGGGTTGGAACATGATGATCTTCAAGGTCCTTTCCAACTCTAAGCATTCTATGATTCTATGATATCGCTTTCACAGCTGCTTGAATGCCGATGCTCAGTCCTGAACTGGTTTCATCGACAGCTCTGAGTTAGCTTTGCAGCCACGTTCCCATGATCATCGCTAATGCAGCAAACACCCAAATTTTCCGTCTTTTCCATGGATCTGGAGGAATTCAGCAGCGTGGCTGGAGCACAATAGCATGCCTGTCCTTCTCTGAGGACGGGAAGCGCTTATCGGCTGTTTCAGCAGGCACTTCTGTAGTGCTCTGGGCCACGCCACTGGGCACAAAACTGCAGAAGGATAAAGCGCCTGCTGTTCCGCTGCCTGCATTTACAATGCGACTAGTAAAGGCCGCACCCTCCAGTATGTAAGGCAACGCATGCTTTTCCAGAAGTCCCTTCATTTGGTAGCTATTTCCTACAGTCTCAAACCAGGACACTTAGTCCTGTCAAAAGTCCAAGTTCAGCCTACCTCTTTGATAATGGACCTCTAGTTAACTATAACATTGGAAAAATGGAGGCAGCAATTTCACATTGGACCCCACAAAAATAAGTTTCTGAGCAAGCAATTATTTATCCCAATGCCTTTCCCATCCCACACACAAGCCAGTCCTGGCTGTCTCCCCTCAATTTGTCAGTTTAATCATAGCTTTGCAATGAATTTCCCTGCCTCTTTCTATCCCATTTAATGCCACTCTTCTCGGTTTCGGGTGCATATGCATTGCTGGCTAGGCTTTCAGGATCTCCCCTGCACTCAAATTCTTGTAGCACCAGCAAAAAAAACCATTCAGTCTCCCAATTTTCAGTCTGGCCTAAAAGGATTTGACTCCTCACACATAGACAGGAAAGGTGACTTCTAAAAGGAACAAGGTAAAATACAAGAAGATTATTTTGACCACCAATCTAATTGGCTCTCAGTAAAAGTTTGCTTCTCTCTATAATGAGCCCCCTGCTTTTCCTTGCAGAGATTCTTAGGTCCTTTCCATCACCTCCTTTGTCCCTCAGTTTCCCCCTGGTTCTCCACGGTCTCTTCTCTTGACCACTCAAAGCAAATGTGTACAGGAGCCTACTCTGCCTTAGAAGCAAAGCCTAACTTCAGCCCCCCAACAAGCAATACAGCTTTCTAATACAGATAAGTGTGCTAAAGAGAGAGGCCTATTTGCACTGTAACATACTTGGAAAGCTTAAGCCAGTGTGACAAATTTTAACCTCCCAGCCCCACTGATATGACTGGCTAATGATGAATAAAGCATAAAAATGAAGGTTTAGAGGAGGCAAGCTCTTTTTTTTTTTTCCTTTTTCCTAAGAAAAAAATAGAAGCAATTGTTACTTTGGCTTTACTGGCAAGAAACTGAAAACCAGATTTGGCTCCAGAGGCAGGGGATGTCAAACAAGACAGAAAGTATTTTTTGCACATTTTTCAAAACTTTTGACATTTCTCCATTTCAGCGGGATCCACTACCTACAGGAAAACATGTACATCTCCCTCAGGAACTACAGGTCTAGGGGCTAATTTATTCCTCCCCTTACAATGTTTCAGATCCCCTTCCCCATTTATGAGCTTATTTCTAACCCATAAAAGCAAGGGATGTAACCAGACTTACCTAACGTCCATGCAAAGTAATACTTTGGTTTTGCTGCCTGTGTTACAACATACAGGTAACCAAGTCTTGACAAGAAGGGTGTTTTATCAAGAAATTCGTTATCAATAATATATGCCATAGGAAAGTTCTTGGTAAGTGTCAAGAATAAAATGAGAGATACTAGTGTGATACACAGCTTGTACATCACTGCTCCCTAAAAAGCACAAACAACAATGAAACATTCATTAGAAACAGCTGCTTAAGGAAAAAAAAAAAAAAAGAAAAAAGATAATGCTCATGACATCCAAAAACAATGAGCTTCAAGAACCAATAAAGTTAGCAGTCATAGTTGATAATAATTCATTTAGAAGAGGTGACAAAGTGCCACAAAGTTTTGGTTTAATTTGGTTTACTGAACTACCTATAGACAGGTTCAGAAAACAATTAGAAGTCAAAATCGGTGATGAACTTCACAAGAGACTCCTACATCAGTTACTGGAGGTCCTAAAATGGGAAAGGAACCAGCCAAACAAAACCCTACAACGGAAAGCAGAAATCTTCCCTACATATACTGTCATCTCCTGGAACTAAAGACTAGATCCCCCCCTGGAAACCAAAAGCATTGGCATCCAGCACGACAGTAGGTATTACTGTCCTGCTACTATCCAGAGGTCTTGCTAAAAATCGCTTGTCCAAAAAGTGCACACCTTACACAGCACACGTACCTTCCCATGACAGAGAGTACCTGCTACACCACAGTGTTTTTCTGTTACAGCTCCCTAGCTTTCTACATACTACTGTTGACAATCACACCTGAATCAAGTCTGAAGCTTGATTTCAAATACGCATCAGGAGTAAACTCTCCTTGATAATTAAAAAGGCAAATCTGGCACTTGGGTACCATGTAAAAATTGACTCATGTTCTCAAAAGACTAATAAAAGTGCAATGCTACTGAAACAACACCACATTTTTTGATCCCAAGTACGCTTTATATATATTCTCCATGTTCTAGAATAAATTAATGTGAATACAAATTTTAATATTCTCTGCTGACTAGCATCTAATATGGCATAGGCCTTATTCTGACCTCAGTCAGACTAATGCAAATTAGAAGTAATGCCACTAAAGTCAGCAGAAATACACCCATGTGCAACAGGAATCAGGCACGCATAGGCATGTAATCAACTTCAGAGGAGACATTCTGCACACCTTCCCAAAGCTACACATTCTGTGTCACCTTTAAGATAAGAGAGAGAAATCTGCTTCTCATGCTATGTTATCCTGCCTTACAAGAAGGTAATTTTAAAAGAAGGTTTTAAGTAATATTAAACATATAGAAAATAAAATTTGTGTTCATCATATGTGAAAAATTACTTTTGAGTCTTCTTAAAGTGTGAGATTCTCTTTCAAAGCACCTGGACAAGCTACAGTTTCTGATTAGCCATGATCTATCTACTTCTAACATCTCCTGCACTATGGGTGAGATTTTACTCTTTTTTTTCTGACATTTCCTCTTCTCTCTAGAGCTGAGTGGCCATTCCTCATTGTCAGAACCTGCAGACCGTTCCCATCGCTGCACAAAGGACACCCGTTAACCAATGACCCGTTTTGCAAGCCAAACACATTTGGGGAATTCGAGAGGAAGACACCAGCCCCTTTACCCTTGACCTTGTGATAAAAACAGCAGCCACTTCACAGAAACAAACCCCACTGTAAAGATTACTGGGAAGATAGTCCAAAAATGGATTTTCTTCTTATTTTTTTAATTATGAGAATCACGTACAAAGCTGTACTCTCCTGCCCTTTGCAATAAATCTTTGTCATTTTAAAACTTACAGTTGGAGAAGGATCAGGAAGTCTGTCATAACCCTTCTGCTTCCAGTTCACTTCTAACAGTTTCATGTGCACATGCCTCCCTTCAATGAAGGCTATATAATCCTTGTAATTGCTGCAAGGCCCAGCTATGATGCTCATAAAATTGAGGAGATAGCTTAAATACTCTAGTAAGGAAGGTCTTGTCCTGTGAAAATCATCCACACAAAACAAAGCAAAACAAAAAGAAAAAAACAAACACCAAAATGAAACAAGGTAAAATACAGCAAAGGCTTTCAGGAATGTTTTTTGTTGCACTCTCTACCACAGTCTCCAACTCTCTCCTACCACCCTCTCCCCGGCTGAAAGCTCACTAGATAGCTGTTTTGGAGAAGTTGAAGCACAGCATCTCTTATATCCCAGTGATGTCTGGCAGATGGCAGTCAGAACAAGGGTAACATGCTTAAAAGGTGAATGATCTGTAAAGTTGTATTCTTATTGCTGGAAACACTTCGGTTAAAAACAGTCATAAATTTACATACCCACTCTCGAACAAATTGACTTGCACATTTTGAACAAGCCAGCAGTACCAGGTGTGAGAAGCTGGTAATTGTTTCTGGACATCTGTCCGGTGTATCGGGGACAGACACGGCTGGCAGACCACAACCTGAGTAAGGCTGGTCTCACGCACCAAGCTGTGCAACGCAGTGCTTTGCCTTGTTATGCAAACTACAGGACAGGGAGCATTTAAGACTTGGATCTCAGGCCTGAGAGGCGCTTTCAGCCACCCTTCGGTTCAGCCTTTTGAAAACTGGGAAGAGCGACGTGAGACATAGAGGAAGAGAATGAAGAGGCACTCTGCCCTACTGTGCAAATAAAGGAAGTAATTGCCTGTATTGCATCACGAACAGGAAAAGGAACTAGGGGAAAAAAACACATAAATCAAAAGACAGATGAAGATGAAAGTCAAAGAAAGTCCGTCATGTTCGTTACTTCCATTTTGCAAGTGCATATCCCACAAGTTCCGTTGGGGGTTTTAGATTAACTGTGAAACGAAGAAGATCCACTGTCCTTGCTACAGATCAGCAGGATGGAAAAGCAAGATGCAGAAGCCTCTTGCTGCTAGTGCAATTTGTAAATTGTTGGACGTGCTTTGTTTATGCGGCAGAAAACACCAACATACAAATTCTGCACTGAGATACACAGTGCTCTCCATGGAAGTGCTAACAGTCACCGTGCAAGCAAATGAGGAGTCCCCAGAAGAGAACAGGAAGGAGGGCACAGAGCTTCAGGGCTCTCCCAGCCAAGACGCAGATGGACACGCATAAACCAAAACCCACTTAAAATTCTTTCAGACCAAAACATACATTTCTAGCAGAAAAACTAAGCAACAGTTAAACTTTTGCTGTTGCCTACTTTTATTCTGAAGCGGAATTAGTTTGAATAAACAGTCAGCTTAGCCAGGATTTTCTGCATTCATCCTGCTGGTTATTGTAGAGGTTAGTGCCCAAATGATACATTCTCTCATGAAAGCATTTCACAGGAAGATGCAGCAAACAATTTGGGATAAGGTTCATCTTTCTGTTCTGCAAAACTGGGTCCATGATTTGGACTTCTGAGCTTTATACAGTAAGATTAAAGTCATTAGTTTCAACTTAGATTCTGCACATTGGTGGGTGGGGAGACATGAGCAATGCACGAAGGAATGCACAGAGGATGAGTGAGAAACAAAAACAGACCAAGAACAGGAGGGAAGACAAAAGGCTGTATTACCAAAGGGGATTTAAAACCCTTCAGTTATGACTTGTCTGCCACTGACACTTGAGCTATTGGCATGTACTTTTCTATTATGAGATCATCTACTGTACAAGGGGAAAAAAAAAAATCCTTTTCGGTGAGAATCTGACTAGAATTAATCATATGGTCACAAGGGCCCAGTGCAGCTAAACTTTATACTGTGAGCTTTAAAAATAGACACAAAGCTATGGGTCTCAGCAAATGTTATGCAAGTCTTCCTACAGGATTTTTTTGCTTCTCAAGAAATCACTCCCTTCTTACTTTAAGAAGCTCACAGGCAGATTTTTTGATGGCTGACTCATCTGCCCTGGAAATGAGGAAATAATTTCTTTGTCCTTAAACAAATACTTCATGGTGAAAAGTAGTTATGGTTCAACAGCTAGTTCTGTAACACTAATTCTTATTATAAAAAGTAAAACGATTCACCTGCATCCTGCCCTTGTATTGAAAGACAAAATAGAAAAAAAAAAAAAACCAAACACCAATGCACTCACACATATCATCAACATGCTCTGAAAAATTAGAAAAATAGTCACATAACATGAAGGACTAGGAGTATTAACATTTCAGAGGGAGACAGGAAAAATAAAATTCCAGTGTCCAAAAATTATGGCAAAGAAAATCAGTACTTGAAGTGTCAGTCAAACCAAAATGGATTTTTATTATGCAGTTACACGCTGACAGAGGAGTGCTCTACGTGCAAAAATAACATATCCCAGATAGGATGAAGTAAACAGCCAAAAAGCCCAAACAGTACAGTCGTAGACTGAACATAAAAGAGTTGATTCAGCAATGTCTAGTTTTGTTGCATGTGGAGTATATGTTCAAGTCAGGGAGATGTTGCCAAGTATTTCAGAGCTTTACTGAGCTGCACAAGGGTGACAAAGTCTGAAGTGCTGGATTGAAGAAATAAGAAACATAGCAGAGAAGCTATCTTTGCTTAAGGAGGGCATTGACAGCAGCATTATAAAACCAAAACTGCTCAAGCAAATAGAAAAAGCAGGTAGGACATTTGGCTTATCATGGACTGGGAAGAAGCAGGGAATTTTCACCTCTGGGCCACTAAGCTGGTCCTGATATTGTAAATGGGAAAAAAAACAACAAACCAAAAAAAAAAAAAAAAA
>VZRU01019186.1:94550-133175 GCA_013398155.1 Pedionomus torquatus
AAAAAACCAACATCAAACTGAAACCCTAAACTTCTTCGGATGAAATTAAACACAAGTAACTAGGGGAATTAAATTCTTACTTTACAGCAAGCCGATTTTGCTCAGCAGTGAGTTCCTCAGCTTGTCGCCCTATTCCTGGAGAGAAAGAAAAGTCACATTAGATCTTTCCAAAAGCCTAACAGTGAAAGCCACCCTTAAAGCCTATGTTTGCATCCCACAGATAGCTTTCTAAAGCCATAAACTTCAAGATTTCTTTGTCACAGCTCAATTCCCAGCTTTTAGGTCACGTATATACATGTACCACCATTCCTCTACCTCATGCCCTCTTCCTCATCCTTGCTACACTTTCAGGAAGAGTATTATATATCAGCCATAGTATTCCCACACACACAATGCAACTGGCAGCAAACTCCAGCAACCTCTGGTAACAGTCTCAAGCTGGAAAAACCTCTGTTCCCAGAAGCCGCTGTCTCATTTAAGCACAAGCCTCCTGCTGGCTCCTTGGTGAGAAATGGAGCATTTCACAGCAGGAGGAGTGGGCAATGGAAGGGAAATGGGCTCTCAGGAAACAGAAGCTCCACTGGTGTGAACAAGCAGCCTGGCTGCCTGCTGCTGGAGCAAGCTTAAACACACATCAGTAATAATCTGGAATTGTACAAGGTCCAGACTGGAAGGGCAACCTCCTGGTGAGTGCACAAGACCTTTGTGGCCAGAGGTAGAGCAGACTCGCTGTCCCAGAAGAACTGTGAAAAAATCTTGTACAATGGCCAGCACATAAACAGATGTTGATCATAGCAAATATCTCAAAACCTTTTCTCTGAAGCTTTAGCTGCACATACTGCGAGGAATCCGACTGGCTCCAGCAGAACAACTCACCATGGGATGAGTCACAGCACTTGATGCTGAGCACACATATAGACATCTTCACAAGATCAGGGGCTTGGCATCAATTAACACTACTGTTCTAAACATATTGGCCGTAATTACCAATACACATACACAAGATGCATTTTCTAAAAGGACTGCCCATAAGCTGTTCATTTCCATTCTCTCTCTGCTATTTCAGTTTGTAAATACTGGGAGGGCGGGAGTTCCAGGGAAACAATTAAGCGCTTAATTACTTAAGAGGCTGGGTATTTTCTTTGTCTGTTTCCATGTATGGGCAGCTGCTTACATTTTCACAAATAGAGCTTTGTCATTGATGCCTGAACCACGAGCTGCCTCTACATCAACTGCTCCATATATGGATGTCCACAATGTAATGAGCCTTTTCTACTATCATGAATCTGTAGGATTTCTAGTTTGCTTAAAACGCTCTTGCTTCTGCTGTTCTCCCTTTCTGTCTGTCCATTTTAACTTCCATATTCTAGATGTGCAGGTAAGGCTGCACACCGCTGCAGCACGCAGCGATACCTGAGCTGGCTAGCTGAAATAACAGTAGCAGAGAAGCCCCAGAGACATGAATGTCAATGACAAGGTCAATTAGCAGAGCTTCAAGCTGCACCCTTTATAGCCAGCTAAAAGCATTAGACCCACTTGTGTAAACTTGGCTTGTGAACAATGCCAGACCCTGCACTCTGTGGTGTGGCCATCTCCTAAATCCTAGACCATAATAGTTCCATAGCAGGCTACTTAGTCACCCGCAGCTTGTAATGCAATGGGCCTCCGACCATTAGAAGTTCACACTGCAACATCAGGAGACGTGAGCATTAACAGCACTGATCTGATGACAACTGACATTTCTAGCCTTTGCCCTGTACTAAACACAGGCATTTTACTGGGAAATAATAGTGTTCTTTGTCACAGCACAGCACAAGGCTGAAGACAATGGTATTTTGCTTGCAACTGTGCTTCTCCCCGCACTGGGAACAAGCTATTGAATTCCATCTCTCGCAACTCTTGAGTATGTTATCACTGACTCCATCAGTGATAGCATGGTTTTGCTATGCTGACATCAATGGCATGAATGACATTAATGTACCGAATACAACTCTTGATTTTTGAGAATCAAGAATAGCTTCAGAAAGCCTAATGGAAAGGCGCCGTAGGATATGAACAGCGGATACTCTATTAGCTAAATTCCAGATGGGGGTCCAAGAAAGCAGAGCCCCCAAAGGGTAACAGTTGTCTTCATTACTGCAAAAACAGCTGGAGAACGGCTCAAAACTTGAAGTTTCTCTTCTTTTCCTCCAAAAAGCATTTTTTTTCCTTCGTTTGGAGCAATGCACTGAACTACATTCACCCACTCCGTAAACTCAACCACAGAATGCGCTGGAATAAAAAGGCTGTCTTCAGGACATGGGAAGAGATTCCTTTTCTTACCATCATGTAACTGGCATGCAAGCGTTGTGATCTTCTGTGTAATTATCATCAACGGACTATAACAAAGACAGGAACAACAGTTAAGTGTATTGTAATACAAATTATTCCCAAGTTTCTTACTGAACATCTTTATCCCTTTAAAAGGCATAACTCTATTAGCAACAAGCAGAAAACATCTAATTAAAACCGAAGGAGGAACTCAGGCATAAGACAATTGCCTGGGTTCAAAACAACCCCACAGTAGCTTGCACTGGAATTTTTAATTGCTAAGTGCACACAAAGCCTTATTTTATGTCTCCCCATCCTGCAGCAATGCAAATTGTGATTCAGAAGAAATCTCACCGCTAGGAAATACCAGGGTCTGCAAACCATTGGGCTTTGTGTCAGGCAAAGACCAAATTTTAGCCCTGTATGGCACGACACTGGAATACAGCAATGCCACTGTAACATAACTCTGGCTCTTCTTACTGTTACTCTCCTATTGTCTGTCTCCTCAGTGCCCCCCAAAAAAATGTCAACTCGGCAGATACACATGCTTATTTCCCCACATGAATAGCCCTATCAATTAGGACTATGTGCAAATGCCAGAATAACTGTCAGCCCCGCCCCACACAAATTTCCTACTTGCTTCTTGGCCACACAACTGCCTTGTGGACATCCTGTCCAAGATGTACCATCCAACTTGGAGTGTTTGGGCACATGGGATCTGGAGCCTTCTAAAAACATGAGGTGTTTGTATCTGAGTCCCGCTGACAAGCTACAACAACCCAGCAGCTTTGGGGCCAACCAGACAGCCTAGAAACAGCCACACTGTTCAGTAGGGTTGCTTATACCTCCTGTATCCAGCTTTACAAAGCTTGTTAGTGCTGTAAACAAACGTGACCTGTTGCAGCTAAGGAATAGAAAAAAAAGCAAAACTCAGCTCGGTGGTGTTAGTAGCTGGTCACCATGAGGGTAAAGGACAGTCAGGAGCATTCAGAGGTACTCAAGAAGATAAATCAGGGGAAAACCATAGGGACAACTAACCAGTCCCTCATAGGCAGAGGCTCCAGGGCTAATTGTGGTCCACATACAATTTCTAAGGGGTGTGGAGCCCTAAACATAAAACCTGGTCCTGAACATCTGTAATCTGGAAGGACCCAGAGCAGGCAAAGCGAGGAACAAGCACCTGCTAACACTGCCTCTCCCCATGTCTCTGCCCCTGGGGACATCAGCACAGTGTGCCCCAAAATCACACTACCTACGAGACCTTCACAACTGCAATAGCCAGGAGGTTGTAAAGGGTGATGAGGAGACCTCATTATTTTCAAAGCATCATTTGCAATGATTATATGTAAAACCAGTTCCACAAAAGAGATTTGTCTTCTCTGAGGATTAATACAAGGGATTGTTTCTCAGTTTGGTGATAAAATATCAACATAAATCATACATGTGTTTCTGCTCGAACATAAATGTTGTCTTCCACATGGAAATTAAAACCCAAATTTGCATACATGCTATTTACAGAGTTTGACCAGTATATGGATCTTTTGAAAGAACTGTAGATGATTACTCCAAATATTATGGGTATTCATTTTAAACACTGTAATAGATTTTCTGGAATCCAGTGAAAGAAAAAAAGTTGAAGGTTTTTTCCTAGTTCAAGCTCTGTATTTCTCAATATAAGCCCCCAAAAAAGCAAAAATGACATCCAGTGATAACTCTGTCTAAAATAACAGTCAAATATTCATGTTCTGCAGAGATTTTCAAGATATTCTGAATCATCCTTGACTAAATTTAAGCTACTGGTTACAATCAAATGTAAATCCAATGGTGAAGATAAACTGTTTTCAATCTGATCATCCCACTAGGATAAATCAAACTGATTTTCAAGAAAAATTAATATGCTAAACATGGTAAACACAAGAACACTGGAAAAATACACTCTTTCATTGTAAGTGGAAATTTTTATTTTTTTAGTACTAATTATAGCTGGTCTTTTTCAAGAGTCCACCTGTAATTCTGTGTGGGTAATTTGCATTTTCTACCCATAATCAGAGAACATGCAGTATCAGCCAATTTCTTAATCAGAAACTATTTTTATGGTTTCAGCAGTCTCTACTTGAAATGTCAGTAAAAAAATCTTGTAATTAAAACCCAGAACTAGCTTAAATATACAGAGGTCTGTGTTACAACCATAACACAATGGTTTATGCCCATTGACTGAAGCTCTGGAATAGACAAATTCAAGACTGACTTTTCACTTGCCAGAAATCTCCAATATTTTAAAATAGTAATTCCAATTTTTATTCCACTTCATCTTTCAAGAAAAGTTATAACCTGTTTTCATCATTATCTTCAACATCCTGTTCCTCAAAGTCGATTTTTGCCATTCAGAGAAAACTTAGCTTTGCTTTCAAAGAAACATAAATCCAAATCTTTAAGCATACGAAAAAGCAGATACTTTTAATCCTGAAGGAAGACAGAGGCTGTCAGTGAACTAGCAGTTCTACTGCAATAAACACAGATCTTTATTTTGTCAGTGCTTGACCTTTTAGCTTTATGGGTGAATATTAACACTTGTTCCAAATTGGTTCAATTTGTTGCACGTTTCTTTCAGCAAGCACTTCATGCCAATACTGAAGTGGGTAACTTTAAGCCTCGGGCTCAGAGCCAAAACTGTATGCCTGTAAGTACCTAAATTTAGACACTTGACTTAGAAAATTGGGCCCTCCACCATAAGCCAGAGAGAACCAAAATGCAAACAATTCTGATGTGCTGATTAACGGAGGGAAGCAGAAGTGAAGCCTGCACTGAAGTCATACAACATATAAACACAGAGAAGAAAGAGGTTCTCTTCATCTATATTAGGAATTCATCACCTCATTGACAGCATAGTGTAAACCAGCAGAACAAGTCAGCCTCTCCTGCATTCTAATCAGAAAAGACAGACAGTCTGCCTCCCTAAAACCCCAGCTCCAGAGGAGACATGCAACACAAAAGCGAAGCTGGAGGGAGACCCACAAAGTGCATCTAAGATACCTTCAGTTCTCTCTCCTGTCACCATCCTATTACACATGTATCTATGTATCTCTTCTATACCTTACCCGGCAAGGTGGAAACCTACTGTACAGGGGCAGTGGGATGACACCCTTTAAATCTTTCACAAGGTCAGTATCAGATATCATTAAATGCTTCACACAACAGGTAAGCAAGGTTTCAGGTGAACAGGGAGCATCTTCCTGCTCCCTCCACCGTCTGCCATTCCCTCACTGACTTGATCTCACTTGGGGACCAAGCCTTTGCTGGAGTAAAGGGCAGAGCATGACAAAACAATGGCAGTACTGGAGCTCTCCTTCCTTCGGTCACCCCTTTGGAGTGTGGAGGGACCCCATCTTCTCACACCCATACTCCTCCCTGGGGACGTGTTGATCTCTTCTCATCACACACACTCAGAGCAAGACTGGTTTTATTTCTTCAGAATGAAAAATAGTCTCTTCCCCCATATTTCCAGAAAAATGCATGAGGATGGAAGTCTTCAAACAGTATTAAAAATTAGATAAGAAAAATACATTGGGGGGGGGAATAGTATCATTATTTCATATATCATAATTTCCTAAATACATATATGAGTTTTGTTTATTATAACTTGGCAATACCACAGCACTGCATTGTCATTTCTATTCCACCTTTCAGGGAAGCTCTAGTTTTAAACAACAATAAAACATGGTGCAAGTTAATATATAAAATACAGCATCTTATCACATATATCACATATGGTCAACCATTTCTGACATGATAATATTTTAAATATTAGACTCTCCTGGAAAAGTCAGTAATGCTACAAAAAAGAAAGGGATTTTACAAAACTGTAAAACTTCCAATAACCTTTCTTTCTCCCAAATTTTGAGAGATGCACAGGTTATTGGAGTGGGGCAAATTATTAGGAATAATTTAAAAATAAAATGTACCTACTACACTTGCAGCTGAAGCATGAAGACCTACCCCTAAGAAGGAAGCATTTAAAATAAAACACATTTCAGAAGTCTAAGCAACTTGAACTCCGTTATATTTGAACATCTTTCAATTCTTTGCAGCCACGTGCAGAGCAGTGATTCCACAGCGATTCCCTTCACCTGCCTTACTAAGCCCTACGGTTCTAAATTAGCACAGAAACATAGAATTTGATTTGGTGTGATTTTTCCTCCCTCTATGTATTATATATTGTCTGAGATTTTAATCTTGGGTTGTGGCTGCATTGTACCTCCTACACACAAGCCATAATGGCCAACTTTTAATTAAAAAGAAAACAAAACAAAACAAAAAAAAAAAAAAGAGGAAATTCCCCCCGGAAGTAAGTATAAAATAGGAAATTTCAACAAATTAAAAAAAAAAAAAACAAACCAAACCCAAAACAGTCTTTAAGTTACATGCTTTGAAAAATAAACAGGATGACAAAGATGTAACAATTTACAGAGAATGCCAAATACAGGGTTTTATCCCACTCCCCGATTAAACCTTCCAAATGAAAACACACCAATTTAATTTTGAAACATGGTTTGTCCTGGTAAAATAAACTGGCCCAGAAGCGCAGGCCAGTGGAACTAATGTATCAGGACCGGTTTGTAGCCTGCTGCGGGGATCCCCCTGCATCGCATCCTGCACTGAGCGAGCCTTGATGCTTATGGGAGCAAAGATGTTTACTGAGCAGACTCTGCCTGACCTTTGGTAATCCCGTGGAGGAGTCTGGCACACGCTCGCTAGAAATAGTTTCCACTGACCTGATTTCACTGAGAGGAGGTGGAGTCCAAAAGGCTCATTGCAGACAAGAGCACAAAACGGCAAACATTTGTTTTGGGTTTATCTCTTTAGCCCCTGAAGCCACGACGAGGTGTTCACACAGTCACACTCTACTACGACATTAAACAGGCTGCCCACGGGATTGCGAAGCCAGAGACACCACAACGGCTTCGCTGGCAGTGGGCTCTCACGTCTGCTTTCCGCAGCAAAATGAAGAATTGCTGAGGCACACAGAGGAAAAATACTCCACTAAACATGCTCACTGCCTCCAGAGCAACTTCCAGTTTGCTTCATGTGGGTTTGGGTTTGGTGAAAGCTCCCAGATAGAGTTCCTTATGCCTTCAGGGCAGAAGCAGTTCACTTAAAAGGGTATTTACTTCTGGAGAAGTGTCCTGGGATGTGCTGTATGTATGGAGCTCTCTCTCTCTAGTAGCAACTATCCTGCTTGAATTCTGGCTAATTCCCACCTTGCGGCTCTCCCAGGGCTTCTGTGTTACCAATGGTAAGTGATCTCAGTGCGTTTTCAAGCAGACCTGTGCCCAGCAGAGCAGCGAGCAGGCACGGAGACCTGACCTCCCTCCTCTTCCTCACCCTGCACGTGCGCTGCTCTACCACCTCTGGGGACTTGCTGCCGACCAAAGATACCCAGAGCTGCTGGAACCTACGCTGCAGGCAACATATTGCACTTCATTTAAAAGTAAAATCCAGCAACTGAACCCACAGGACCAGTTACTCTTTCTGCATTGTGTTTTAACACAGTAACAAAATGTTTGTTTCCATCAGCAAATGTATTATTTCCTTTTCAAAAAAAAGGTCTGTTGTACTTTCGTTCCTTTCTTTTGGGGTTGGTACTAAGCCACTGAGAGGGGGAAAAAAACAGTAACAAAACACTAACCACCCAACAAAAATTCGCTGCCTGAAGTGACACTTCTTACTAAAGTATCTGCTTATGTGGCTCTTTGAGAGGGCTCTTTCAATGACCATCCCTTCCTAAGTCGTTTGCTGTGAATGCTGCTCCTATTCTGCATCTGGGATAGAGCGAACACATAGAGATGTCCACTCCTCTGGAGATTGATGTCCACCAAAACACTCACGTAAGAGGTACAGATTTCTTCCACCTGTATGGAGGAAATGAGTTTCCCTGATAATTCATCTCTGGTCTCTTTTAAGACCAACAGAAGATTGAAAGTAATGCTAATGTGTGATTTTCACAAACAAAGTTTCTTCTCTGTAAGGAATGGCACCAAGAAACTCGCATATGAGCACTCATTCCCTGGCATTCACCAAATAAGCTACAAAGTCACGAAATTTTGCTCAGACACTGCAAGAATTCAAAGAGGAAACCAAAAAGCTCTATGGTCTTAATCAAGCAGAGCATTAAAGCACACACAACTTCATATGGATGAGGAGCTCCTCTGAATTCCATCCAGATGATCATATGCATATAGCATTTGTTCATGTATGTTGCTAGATTGAAACCATATCTACGAGTATTTTCCAAAAGTCCCAATCAAAATCCTTTCATTTGTTTTAAACTAAATTCTCCTAAAGACATGATACTGCTATATTCAGTCTAAGCCAGTGATACAGAGAAGAAATAAAATCCCAAACTGTAAGTTGTATAGAAACCAGGCAACTTACCAGCATAATCCTCTTAGCATAAAGAAGAAATAAAAGAAAGAAAAAGAGAGAGAAAGAGTTAGGATTTAGTATTCCTAGGTACAATGTATAAATGCCACGGCAAACCAAGCAAAATAAAATAGGCATGTTTCTCTCAAAGACTGATTTGAACTAAGGGGGAAGCACAGCATTCAGTTACTTTACAATTAGTTTTAAAAAATAAATAGTTTTGAGAAACTAGTTAGGGGAAAATGCCTAAATTATGTCACCTCATTTTTGTGAAACAATGTAAATTAAATCATTTTTATAATAAATATACATTTTTTTAGAAGTAATTAAAATTAAATTGTAGCAAACCGGAACTGGTTTTCATTAAGACCTGGCACGTAGTTTAAAAAAATAAAAATGGACTTTTCACCTAAGCGCTACGCGATACATGAAACAACCAAGAAATTGCTGCAACCAGCTTGAGTACAGTTTTGATTGTGGAAGTCAGTGATGAAAAGAACCCTTTGCGTCAGTTAGAAGACTTAATTAGTCCTCAGTACAGAAGAAGCTTCCTTACTTCTTAACCTTGAAGTGGTGAGTCACAGTTTGATTTTCCATTTTACTTAACCGTGACTCAAAAGCTACCTTGTTTCCATCCATCTCTACTGGCATTTATAAGCTATTTTCTCAAAATGGGGGGACTCCAAGCAAATAGCACAACCAACCATTATTAAAGAACCAAAAAAATACATTTGCAAGCACACATCAGAAGGGTTATGCATACAAACTGCTGAGTGCACTAAGCACTCAAGAGAGTCAAGAGAGCAAGTGAAGTATGCCAGCTTTTAGCACTGACATTGGGATACGCTCATTTAACATCTAGCTCATCCCTTAGGGAACTGACACTGGGCAGCTGGCGGCAGTAGAACTGGCTACATGCCTATGTGAGATGGATAAAAAGTTCTTCCTTGCAATCAGATATCACCAGAGACCTAAGGGGTACTGAGATCTCAAACGTTAAGTCAGCAGATGACAGGCTTTTTGCCCCCTCTTAAAAGATTTCCTCAAATCCAGTGCTGTGCTTTCTTGATGTATATTCCCAGCCGTGTTCACGCAAAAAGGACAGGAGGCTGGAGGGAGATGAGCATCGCTCCACAGATTCCATTTCAGTTGTTTCTATAGTCCGGAGGGAGAACTCTAAGCCCATCCTTTCAGCCAGGAGCCTTTTTGAATGCTTCCCTATTACCACACACATTAGATGTGGAACAATCAAACATGGGAGAAACTGCAAGAGGAGGTTCAGATACTGATCATACACAGTAAAACTGTGGTCAGGAAGCGTATTTTTGTCTCTCTGGGCCATCACATCTGTACAGGTATGTGCATAAAGCCTCAATGAGCATATATTATTCACGGTTGAGGAAAACACAGATTTGACAGATTTATGAGGCTAACCTGGGTTTGAGCAGTTTGGATTGCAAATTTTTATTAATACCACTACAATATTTTTATTTATTTGTAGTTTTTAATATACACTGTGAAGACGTAGTTCATACCCACACTACGTTTTGCATCTGTTTACTACTTGGCAGTTTTATGTTTGTCTGAAGTTTAGGAAACGGTTTATACCTTGAATATCAGGGCAAAAATCAAATACCAGAGTAAG
This sequence comes from Pedionomus torquatus, assembly GCA_013398155.1. Lineage (NCBI taxonomy): Eukaryota > Metazoa > Chordata > Aves > Charadriiformes > Pedionomidae > Pedionomus > Pedionomus torquatus. The sequence goes on from VZRU01019186.1 coordinate 104,926, forward strand.
TTCAGGTATTATTCTTTCAGTACCATTATCATCCGCAAACTCATCATTAAAGTAGCTCCCGTTGCATAAAAAAAGCAGAAAATGCTACCTAGTCTATAGTATGAACAAACACCACTCCTCTTCTTCCATCCCCAGTCTCAGCTGGATCTTTATTAAATGTCTTCAGAGGGAGACAGCTAATACGCCTCACAATGCATTTCTTAATGCACTGTTCAGCAAAGAACGCCCTCTTGTACTTCTCTCTCTTGTGTCTGTCTCATAGACGCACAGAGCTATAGCATTCCAACCCCATTTATAGGCTTCTTGGTATGTCACACTCTTTCAGGACATGCTTTTGCGTATTCAAAGAACTGCAGAAAAAATTCCAGAACTACATTTCTCTAAATGTATGAGTACTCATTTCTGCCCCTTCCTCCCCCCTCCTCCAGTAAGAGACTCAGAAGTCTCTCAATTCCTCTCCCCCTCCCCAATTTAATTAAATGCTTCAACCCACCACTATCTCGCACAGAGACACATGCACGCAGATGGCAAAACTCCAGTTGCCTGTAAGAAGACAGAGGTTTGGAAGAGGCAGCCAGTTTACAGAGGTTTATCTAACATGTTACTAACTACTCTGTATTCAAGACATTTAATTAAACAAGCAGAACACAGATTAGCACACTGGTTTTAAATCATGCAAAAATATATTTTACTTTCATAAACAAAATAGATTGAGTAAGCCGTCTATATTTTTGCAAAGCATCCTCTACAGCTTCAGTGAGATCAAAAAGAGACTACAGTGTATATGAAAAATGCTGCTCCACAGAAACGCATAGCGTATAAAAAGTTGTGCTATTTAAAAAGCAGCCACAACCTGCCCCCAAGAGAGAATCCTTAAGACCGGCCAAGCAAAAGCTGATTTCTTGTCTCTCCGTGTGGGTTACCCACTCACCCCTGCCCAAGTCCTCCCCTCCTGCCCACCTGGGTGGGAAACACTTTTCCCAGCTGAGGCATCAAGATAAATCAGAACAGGGAGGGAAGCGGGGGGGAAAGGACAACCTAGAGCCAATGTCTGTGCCTAGGAAGGTGGGAGGAGAGCTGCCCATTCCACCTCTCAGGGCAGACCACCAGGGACCAGAGCACTAGCCATACCACTTGCTAGGGCTATAAACGCTCCTCCAGCACCAGCAAATGGCTGCACAGACTTATCCTCCCAGGCTGCTCTAGGTGAAAGTCTAGATAATCAAGCTCTACCTTCCTAACTAGGCAGTACCGAACAGGAAAACAGCAGAAACAATGAGTCAATGCAAAAATCAAACTGTTTATTCCTTCCTTAATAACAAACAAACAAACAAACAAAAAAAACCACTAACACCCACCCACCCCCAACCTAGATTAAGTGAAACAAAATTGCAGATGCTCCACAGATAACAAAAATTATTCTTAAAACGTACTTGATTCAACAAATACTAATGGACACAGGATGCAGCTTGCAGACTCACTCACCCGGAAAAATCTGTAGTGAGAATACCATAATGAAATATGTATATTCGGCTTATATGGCACAACGTGAGGTATCCCATAGCTACGACAAAGGAGTACCTAAAAACATAACATACAGAACACATAGTTACCAACACAAGTACCAACAAGAACTGAAATCACTCATATTGGGATTGGGCTTTTTTTAGGAGTAGAATTTAATTTTTGCCAATTCGGGTGTTAACAAGTCTGAAACTACATTACAAGATGTGGCAGAAATTTTCAGAGAGGACCGACAGTTTTGTGTACCCAGCTGAAACATTATGGAGGTGTCTCCTCACACTAAGGGTGGGAAAAGAGAAGAAATATGATCGTTTCAGATTTCAGAGTTCCCACCCTCACACATTATTTTGAAATTTCTGTTTGACTCAAGTATTAGAAACCAGATGATACTGTATGTGCATTGCTGAAATTTTCCACTGCTTTTTTTTATCTGTAAATATTCTTTATTTCCACATACAACTCTTCCTCAGAGCTACCAGAAACTAAAATATTTCAAGCCTAAGGTATTTTCTCTCTTCTGATTTTGTATAAAGGCAGACAGTGACACATGGCCTCACCTTTTCAGCTTTACATGCTGAAATAGACAATCTTCCAGAAGAATCATAGGAACATGTAAGGTGGAAAGCACCTTTAAGATCATCAAGTCCAACCAAAGAAACACTTCAGTAGGGTGTGATAACTTCTTTTTTCAAGATAATCACAAAATTCTGTTAGGCAGAACAGTAGCGTGACTCTTTTTATCTTAAGGAGCTGAATGGTCTGAAGACTGGAAGTGTTGTAATGTCTAGATGGGACAGATGCAGCCTTCCATACCACCAATTTCTCCCTCTATTTACTCAAGCAAGAAAGCAGATATTGGGGAGATAAGACATGGATGGATATTTGGAGACAGACTGACACGTGAAGCAAACTAGACAGTGCAATGGAGAGCTGGGACACCAGAATGAAAGCCTTGCATCACACAGGTCCAGACAACATCTACTGGTGTCCCCTGAATCAGGAGGTTAACCACACTGTGGACAAGATGCAAACATGTACAGCTTACAAAATGAGATTTCACATCCTACACACCCAGCAGAGCTGAGCCACGTGAGGTCAGGCAGGCTGGTAAACACACATTGCCAAGCAGGTTGCCCCCAGACTCACTCAGAGGATTGATCACAGTGGAGAACTAAAGGTGAAACCAGACAAGAGGAACAGTCAACTCTCAGTCAACATTTTCAGACAACTGAAAATGAGCCAGGCCTTTGTCAAATCATGGTTGGCTTTAAAAGAAATGAGTTTTTCCTCCCTAGGGACTAATAAACTGCAGTGTGAGTGACAGTGACGAATCGCAAGGCAACGTGCGGGTCATGTGGCCCACAGCAAACAGCTGTATTGAAGGCAGACTGAGGGGACACGACAGCTTCTTTAGGAGATTTAGAGCAGAATTTATCTTATTTTATCTGGGTCAGGCATTCAGTCCAGCCTCAGCCAAGTCCTTGGGCCCACTCTCATCAGCAGAGAACAAACAGCAAGCATCCCTCCAAAGGCAAGTCACCCAACTCAGACACGTAAAGGTGACAGCCAGCATGAAGCATCTAAAATAAGTCTCAATGCTGAAGTGTAAAGCACCCAGATTGAAAGGGAGGCAAGCAGGGAGAGATACACTGGATTGCCGCTGCAGCCGGGAGCATTTCTGATGCTGGATTAGTTTGTCCATTTATAGACCTTGAAGGCTGGTGGCCTCACCAGAGAGCAAACTAGCAGAAAATAACCAGGGAAAGGAGCATGCAGGTTAAACTATGTAGTTTCTTTATGCCATTTGTTCACTTCTGTTTTAGAAGGAAAAAAGCCAAGTTAGAGCCCCACTATGAAGGATCTAGTGTTCTTACAGACCCTCAGTATGAGCAGATCCAGCCCTTAAACTTGCATTTTTCAAGTTTGTTCTCAAGCAGCTTGAATATACTGTTATTTTGCCAAAATTAATAATGTGGATGTATTTTGAATCATACTGCTGTGGCTGGCGGGATACAGCATAAAAGTCCTAAGCCAATCCTCCTAGCCCTCCTATGCTATTTCACATTGACTCAGATCAAGTGATGACTATCTCGCAGCACTGGGTGACTTTATATGAACTAACTTAATTTATTGTGTTGCACTATTTGTGTTTTTTTCCCTGTTGTGACTAATTGGCTAAACAGTAAGAGTGAGGCAGTTTCCTGTTGAAACTGTGTTCATTTCCTTCCCACTACCTTGACTTGGCTAGGAAGATACAAGTAAGTATTGGATGATTCCCTCCGTAGACTTAGTTCCTCTGGTCTCCAATCAGTAACTACTACATTTCCTCTGAGCAATGGGCAGGATAATGAGCAGGAGACAAGTAGTACACATTTGTAGTATCTTTTCCTTCTGGTCTCTGGATGGCGCTTCTTTCATAAACATTGCCCAACTACTTTTTTTTTTTTTTTTTTAATTTTTAATTATTAATTACCTCTGCACTTCTATGGCTATGTACTCTGTGAGGGGCTGGAAAAAAACTCCTTGACTAATACCTGTCTAATACCTGTTGCAAAATGCTAGTGATTGCTATAGACAGGCCTGTTGTTGGTGGTTCACGTTTCTAAACAATCCTAGAGAAATCCTAAGTGATGGTTCCAAATTTGATATGAGAGAGAGGCTGCCTCAGGAAGTGATAAAGAAGAAGGGGAAATGATTATCTGAGCATCAGATCCTCAGACAGCCCTGGTCCTGAAGACAAGTGAAGAAAGGGTTTTTGTTCCACAGCTCAGTCTAATGTGGATGTGAGCTTTCAGCAGCAGCTACAGAAACAGCTATACAGCATAGAGACAGAAATCACCTATAATACACCAAAACCAAGCCACAGTATTTGCCACATGCTGGTAGGGAGAACAACACAAAAGTAAAGAAGGAAGAAAAACTGCCAGCTCGTCCTTCTAACCTGCTCTAACGCATCAGTTTTACAAATTAAAAAAAAAAATCTTATTTGTGCAGATTGATGGGAAGCAAGCAACTCCACCTACACAACTTTAAAAGCTCCCATGTGCTGAACTCTATCAGAGAGCACAGGACCCACATGAGAAGGCTCCATGACGGAGCAGAGAAGTTCTTCCACGTGAACTTCCTCTTAGTCAATGAAAGAAGCAGATATAACTACCACGTAGTTTTCATTTTTGTATGAAAGCATTCTGTCTTTTGGCCAGGAAGGCACTTGTTTGACAAAGCACTTGAGGAGTCTTGGTTTCTTCTTTCCTCTGAGACATTTGCATAGGGAGAAGAAGGATCCCATGGTTGAGAACTTCTCATATTGAAGCTGTAATCTTCTGCTTCAAAGCAATGAAATTTCTGGTACTTTCTACTTTTTCAAGCACAAAGTCCATAACCAAACGCAAGACTTAATTTCATAGATCACTAAGTTAAGCTGCCACGGTGACCTTATTTGAACTACCTAACTCAAGAATAAGTGGAAAATACCTAAAGGCCAAACAGCAAGGGGGAAAACACATTAAAAAGAATTATCAAAAGACATCCTCAAGGACACAAGACCAAGGAGAATATGACTTCATTATGTTTAAGGAACCAGAGGTTTGGGCATAAATTATTAAGCCTGCAAAAGCCAGCTCTTGAGGCCAGGAATTTTGTAGGAAAATGCAATATATCATTGTAAAAACCACAAATTGAGATTACAGCTGCTTCTGTAACTGAATGAACAAAGCTTCTGCTAGTAACTGGGAAAGAAAAGCAGGAAAGAAGAGAAGGTGGTCCTAAAAACCCCTTCATGCTTCTCCATGAAAGGAGAGAAGTTGCCAGAGGGATAGCTCCAGACTTGCAGCCACATAAGCTCACCTGTGGATGTTGGGAATACTCGCCATATTCATAATGCCATAGTTCATCATCACCAGGACAAAAAGATGAATGGAATACCTTAAAGAAAACAAAGTGAGCATTTAGATAATTTCTACATGACCAGAAAGGGCTGGCAGTTCAAAGCAGGGGAATAATTTTCCATGCAAATGACGTAACTGCAATGTCATATCAGGGTCGGTAAACACGGGTTATCACAATGACATCTTTATAGCCTGAATATCCAACATAAATTAATACTTATTGACAAGATACTCTCAATGTGCTTCATTGAGAGAAAGAACAGCCTAGCTCAAAGTGCACGTTCAAGCTGGACACATCTTTTTCCAAAAGAGGTATCTCCACTGCACACTGGTATGGCTTCACCTTCCAGACCAAAGTTCACAGATTAACTACTTCACTTACAAACACTTTCGTGGCTCATTTTACTTTAAGATTTTGGGATGGTTATATTGGTTAGGAATTGTTGGGGGGTTCGGGGTGGTTATGCTGGTTAGGAATTGTTGGGGTTTTTTAGGATAACATAGAAGGTGCCATAAGACTAAAAAGATGTAAACCAGAAAAGCTGATACGAAGTCTCAAAATATTTTTACCCCAGCCTTGTCTACATGGTGACTAAATACTCACCACCCAAAGCAGAAGACAGCAAAGTATATTCCAAAGAGGGTGGCAAATGCATGACGAACAGCAGAGCTGGCATGACTGGGACCCAAGTAAATACGAAACCAAAACGCAGCCAAAAGTGCAAACAGTTGACAGGCTACAAAATTGATCTGTAAGACAAATAAAACAAAAAATGGTTGGGATTCTTGGAGGAGGAATGAGTGTACTCCATTCTCAGAACAATAAAGAGTGGAGAGAAGAAAAGTAGGGGAAACGTGTGAGCAATGAATCTTTTGTTTCTTAGCGTTCTCACTTGTGAGCACACGCAGTAACTTTCCTTGGCCAACAACAGAAGGGATTAAACAAGCACGTAGCCACCCAAAAACTCAGGCAAGGAGGAAGAACAGGCTCCAGCTCCCTGTGGTACGGGCAGGCTCTGGGCAGTTCTCACTTTCCCTGGGGCAGGGCTCTGCTCTGCTGCCAGCAGCACTGCCACACCAGCCCAACCCAGGTGCAGGGGAAATCACCCCCTTCTCCATCCTCTTGGTGAGAGGCAGAGGCCCAGAAGCAGACCGGGACTCTGAAGCATTGCCCCAGTGCTCAACCTTGTCCACAACCCCCCCAAAAAGGGCAAAAATCAACAACCCTGATGCTACCCCGTTTCACAAGAAATAACTGGAGGGCTTTCTTAGCTGAAATGCTCCCCTCCTCAGCATCCTCCATGAAGGCCTTTTGACTTACCTCCTTTTTTTTTTTTTAAGCAGCTCAAGAGTACAAAGAAAACAACTTTGCAATCTCTACCATCATGTAGACAGCTAAACGAAAATGCTGCTCAATTGTTCTTTGGTTACTGCATGTCTTTATATAGCATGGGAAGCTGTCTGAGCCCACTGTAAGGAGCACAAGATAGGTATATGCAGAGGGCAAGCAGTCGTGACTAGAGCTTATTCCTATCAGACATAAGGACAAGCAAAAGCTTCAGTGTCCTCAGAGCAAAATTGATACCAAACTATCTTCTTCAAGTCACCTTTTCTTTGGCAGCCTCAGCAGAAATTCCAGAAGTCAGAGGAATAACAGAGTTCAGGAGCTGTCTCTAACAGAGCAATACAGCATCAGGATTTGACATCTGTAAGTCCAGGCTGAGCCCTAGACAGCTGGACTTAAATTCATTTATTCAGTTGCAGTTTTGGGTTTTTTTGGGGGGTTGGTTTTTGTTTGTTTGTTTGTTTCTTTTAATAAAAAAAATTCACCCCGAGCTCTCCAGGAGCAAGTCATCCCAGACTAAGCAAAACTAAACAGGCTGCAACATCTAAGCAGTCACTTGGACTAGAGGATTATCCAAAGCTATCAGTCTGGGAAGGGATGATATTTCTGACATGCTGGATGTCCAGAGGTGGTTGGATTCTGCCAGGCTTCTTGTCAAAAAATATTTACGACTTGTTTAACAAGACACTATAGCCCCAAACTGCTTTTATTCTGGTGGACTATGTCCAACATGGGGCTGTTCTAGCAAGTGCTTCTATTAAAGGTTTGTAGGCTACATTGCTGCATTCCTTTATGTCAGTGACACAGGCAGACATGCAATAGAATAATGCATTAATTAAAATACTTAGATATGCTGAATTTTAGTTCTTTGGAGCAGAGACAATATAAATTCATTTCCTGTTCATGTAAGCAACCAGCATTTATAACAGACGGCATCACAGAACTATACCCAAGAGCAAGTAATTAGTAATGTCTTACTATGTCAATACTTTAGGCTTTATTTAAATAAGAAAATTCTTATTTTCTGTGCAAGATTTAAAAGGTAAGAGAACAAAATTGCACTGGTCTCACAAAACCCAGATGCTGAAGTACTAATCCCAGACTCTCATCTGATCTCTTACCATATGGTTACACTTAAAACACTAATTTCTCCTTCTGCAGCCAGAGGTACCGAAAAAATGGCTGGAGAGGGGACATCCCCTACAGGGCTGCTCTGATTGCATCCTTTCTAAGCAAGTTCCCAAGACTGATGGATGCCAATTCATCAAGGACAATTCAGTGAACCTTAATCCCAACTCAGCCTGCTCTCACTTAGCATCATACTTGTACATGCAGAGCCTCTCTTGTTCAGTAGGAAAGAAGGAAAGTTCAGCGACTCCAAGAAACCTGACATTGCTGATTGTTTAAAAGACAATACCTCCTTATGTGCAGAGTCACTCCTGAAAGCCTTACACCAGTAAAAACCACCAAGATAAGCATTTACTTTTTCCTTTCATCCAGTTCTTGTACGTTCAGTTTGAGATGTTAAAGATGCTGGGACTTCACAGGCATAACAAAATGAAGGTACAAGATGCCGTGGCAGATGCAATTGTAACAGCATTTACACAATTAAAGCAGGTAATGCCAGAAACAGCAGCAGCAAGCAAGCAGCAGAGACTTCATCACAAGCTAACATACAGTATATGATAGCTCAGCAGCCTTGCATACATACGCTGTTGCTTGCCTACCCTATCAGTTCCTCTGAGCACGTACTACTTCTTCTGCTTGGACTAAAGCTAGGACAAGTACATGACACATGTCGCTATCACACCTTCATTTTGCTGTGCAAATTAACCAAGACAACTTCTTCTCTGTGCTGTTTCTGCAAGAGTTAGGGTAAAGCCTTAGCAATAAAAATTAGCCTTACACTTCAATCAACTTTCAATTTATAAAGGCTGTTTCCGCAGAGCAGCCAAACGTCACAGACCCAATCTACCAGCAAGCGATAATCTCAGAATAATAGTTTACACTTCTTGTACTGAATTAAGCTAGAAAGTACCTTACAGAAGAATGGCTTAAACACACCATTAAAAGTTTCGGATACAATTCAAAAGCCTAAAGATTAACCTTCCTCTTCAGAATCCATCAATGCCAGTGATGGTATGGAAGAGGCCCAAACACACACCAGGACTCCCGAGTGTGATTTGAACATGACATGCTCTACCACTACAGCATATAGGAAGGGAGAAGGCTGTACCAAATGTATTGGTTGAGAGCTTGACTCCCAGACACAAAAAACCTGCTGTCTGAAATGCAGAAAGGGAAGACTTTTCCTCACTGGCTGAGGACATTCATGCTTTTGCCCTTGTTCTCCCTTCCGAACTGCAGCCAACATAGTTCTTCAGCAGCTTTCCAGGTTCTTTTCCTCCATGGTCATGTTTTTTAGATAGATGGAGCTGCCCCTAAACACAACATGCTGCATTTGTTTTTCTTTGTCTACCATTAAGGCTTTTAGGGTGGGCTTTTTTGGTGTGTATTTACAGTAGCACATATACATTACACACAACACGATCAGTTTTAAAAGATTCATTAGCAGAGCGATTGGGGGAGGAAAAAGGGCAATCAAAAGAATTACTAATAAAATGCTTTTGTCACCCATGAGGTATTTGGCACCTGTTGGACAAAACCACTGTGAAATAGTACTGGAGAATACTTGTATCTGTCCACCATGAGTCTGCACTTAAAATTTGAATGCACCACGGTCACCTCTGACTTCTGTAGGGTTCAGTCTGAAGATCAAACTTAGCCGTGCAGAGCTCACTGCAAGGTCTAGCACACAGGTTATGACAAGACAGACTTTTAGAGGTGCTAAGTAATTGCAGGCTACTTCTATAGTACAATCCCTTCTGCATGTACCTGAGGTCAAGCTGAAAGGACTGATAAAACAGGCTAAATCTTTTCTCAACTATAACCAGTCAACAAGGACAGGGAGGGAAGTTGTTTGTTCCTTGGGTTTCAGGAATGTAAGACAAATATCAAGACACCAGTAAAACTGGGGATCTCCTTTCCAAGTGCTAAGAACATCTTTTGTGCCCAACAGTCTGAAGTCCATATTTAAAACTGAGCGCTAGCGTTGGTACCAGACCAGATCTAGTCTGTTCTCCACAGAGTATTAGAGGGATACGACAGCTTTTCAGATAACCTGCTTAGTTATTTATATGTACCATTTCAGACACATGCAGCATTCACATGCGTACACATTAAGACTGCCAGTTCTGACAGTGACTTCACTGCATTCCCTTTAACATTAATTTAATTCTTCACTCTACATATTTAAGATGCCTAAGTATATAGATCCCTAAGATTTTAAAAATGCATCACAAGTGAAGTAACAGTCATGCTTTCCTGCCTTTCACTTCCCAAAGAGAAAAGGGTTCTTATGTGTATATATAACCCTTTCGGTTATTTCCACTGTTGCTAAAAACACTTTGTAAACAGTAAACTGAAGGCTTCTAGACATTGATGAATAGTGTCCACACAAAAATAACACAGAAATAAAAAGGAAATTATACAAGAATTAACCCTTCTCATTCTGACCCACCATTATAAGTCATTTAACCCCTGTTTTTAGCTATTCACATCTATCTAGTGTTGTCACATCTATCCAGCGTTGTCATCAATTATTTTTTTCACATCTGGTTTCAACTTTTCCAATAGAAAAGAAACACCTTTGTTTTTTACAGTAATTTTCTTCCATGCTCTAGCAAGTAAGATGTAATAAAATTAGGAATCAGAGCGTGTGATACGTTGCCAAAACAAGATACTATCTTCCCTTCATTTTCCATGATTAAACACTGGAAGGCAGAAAGGCAGCCTCATCACAGTATCCTGCAATGACATCTGGAAGACTCGTATCTGAGTCACAGCCAGCTGAAGACAGCCTTGCAATGCAGAAACAAGATATCTGCACTTTTGGAGAGAGGAAAAAAAAAAGTCTGGAAAAACTCCAGCCCAAGTGGGTTGATGGTTATTGTTGTCTGGTTAAAGGATCCTTTAATATCCCCTAGTCTCAGCTTTAAAAGGCCAGATGGATCCAGAGCATGTAAACACCAGGTATGGACAACAAGAAAAAAAATAAAGGAACCACAGCTCCTCCCTTTATCCATTCATTAGCAATAACTAAAAGTGACATTTAGACTGCAAATCTGAGTTTTATACAAAGCTAGCAACCAGGTCAAACCAATTGACCAAGCACTTAGGATATTGACACAAGAATAACCAAACGTAATGGTTTCAAGATCCCCTATACTATTATGCCAAAATCAAAGCCCTCAAAGTACATGAAGGTTAGTTCCATCTGCCTTGAGCCTTTGCATCTTCTCCCATTTCTAGTAGGATGAAACTAGCTTGGGAAATGTTGGACTAGTACCGTAGGAAGGGGAAACACTGACTCCTAGGCATCTGGAGTCACCTTTCAGTCATTGCCATCAACAGGCAGAGTATATTACATGGGAAAGTCATCTCTTCAACTTCATCACCATTCTCAGAGGAAAAACATAAAACTTTTCCCTCTACATTTTGTTGGGTCCCACTATGTGTGGGTGGGCACATCCAGGGCAACACCCCAGTTGGGAGGTCCCAAAAGAAAAGTTCCAAATACCTGGCATTAAATATGTGTGTCTCCAAATCTGGGAACAATTATCACCATTTGTTATGGGGGCAAAAAGGCTCCATAGCGTGGGTTAATAAACAAGGGTAGCAATTTGTCAAATTCCTCTAACAGAAAGTCATGGAGTCATAGTGCATTTCCAAAAGGAGACAGGTGTTGTTTGGTGCACTGGAAAATGACTGAAAAAAAAACCACAAAAATCTTATGAGGAGAAAGTGGAAAGTGCTTTTCTCATCCAGAAGTCCTTGGGATGGGAAAGAGAAAACACAAGAGGAGGCAAAATCTGGCTTTATACCCCTCCACCAAATCATCACAAATAGTCTCGTAGTAGGTCGCAGCAGGCTGCTAACCACCCACTGCAGGAAGTTTCAATCCCCCTCATCCTGCAAGCCTCACATCTGCAAATCTCCCCATTTAAAGAAGTGGTAACAGACATTAGAGAGTTACTAGATCACACTCTAGGAAAGATTATAAGTAAGATTAAGCATGTAGTCTGTTATTTTAGTGCTTTTAACATTTTCATTATAGTTAACTATGAGGAAGAAATATTCTGCGTTCTGTTTTTTGACCACAAAAATACTTTGCTTTTCCTTTACTAGTTTTTTCCTCCCTTATACTAGCAGAAAAACTGATCTCACTTTCCAAAAATCTAGGAGGATACAGCAAATTGACCACACAGTTCTCTCCAAACTTCAAATGGCAATTAAATCCATTACCCAAACCGGACAGCCCTCTGTAAGCAAAATTCCTACTCATGCTATAATTCATTCACTATGAAAATCCCTTTGAGAAGTCACACTACTAATTTGTCGCTTGTTTGATGACAAGGTGCTGATGTGTCTCCCACAACACACAACCTCTGGACAAAAAGCAGGTGGCACGTTGTGCATTCATACATGTTTACAGAAGAGAGGTACCAAGTGTTAGGGCTAGGCTGCCAGAATATTGCCAGCTAGCATCCAGGACCATGCTTCCACAGACAGCAAATCATGTAGACTGTCCTCAGACTGCAGATACCACAGAAGATGCCTCAATTTTTATTCCAGACCTGACACTTATCAGCTAAATGAGAGAATAAGGCTTTACATCTACATTTCATCTGCTGAACAAAAGAAAGTGTACCAACAGAGGCAGTGGCTCAGTCGCAGCTCATGGTCAAGATTCTCCGTATTTGCTGCTATCTATTAATGAGCTACTGTGCATTAGTTTAGGAGGCTGCTACAATGCTTTTATCTGGCAAATTCAAATTTGTCCTTTATTCACTAACTTACCACAGATTACCAAAGAGCTGTTTTCAGTATTTGGGAAAGCCTAAGGAACCACGTTAATAGAAACTACTGACAGCAACAGCAACTCCTTCTCAAGTCAAACCACTGATTGCAGAGTCCAATAACACTTGGGCAGTATTTTGGAAAAGGGATGCTATAATAAAACATTCCAATTTGCCAGAGATCAGCCCCACCTTCCAGGATGGTGTCCTTCTTGCAAAGAATAAAGCAAGAACTACAAAAGTGCCATAACTTGTTTTCTCTGATTAAAAGTTTATTTTACACATAAAACCAAAGACACCTGGCAGACAACATGATTAACTTCACTTTGCTGGAGACGTTTCTACTTTGATGTTGAAAAATAGACTTGCTGTTATGATAGCATTTCATAACACCTAAATTTTGATATTTAAAATGGGTGTGTCAAGAATGAGACTATTCTTTAATCAGATCATCTCAAAGGTATCTGATACTTAACTGACATTTTTCAAAATATTTTGATCTTCCAGACTATTTTTAGGAACCATAAGGACAAATATTCTCTACAGAGGTCACTTAACTCTATGTGGGAAGGTGGCAAAGGCCTCCCCAAAAAGTGCAATATAACAGAAATCGACTTGAGGTTCCCATTGCTAGAATTTTGAGTTAGGTTTCCACAAAGGAGAAGTATTCCCCTAACATCATCTCTGCAGCTCCCAATATTGCCCATGGTTTGCACAGAACTCAGTGCACCAACAGCCAGCACAACCAGCCATTTGTGAAGAAATTAGAAACCATTGCCACTTGTAAGATGCTTTATTTTAAGTTTACATCCAAGCACTGCGAATTGCAAACAGCATGGATCGAAGAGGAGACAATTTACATTGGGGAAATACTGATCTAAATACTGAAAAGTCACATCTCTGATATTATACTGAACCAACTCCTTTCTCTGACTTCATGTTGTCAAAGTCCTGTAGAAGATTCTGAGGGGGCAGAAGCAAAGGTTTGAAAACAGAACTTCTCTCATGGGAGAGAGAGAAAAGCATATATGTATGACCCATTTAAGATTACTGTCTTCTTCGGCAGGAGCTCTAAGTTCTCATTAGTCCTGGCTTTTTTGTTGCTGTTGCATGTGGAATATGGAGTTGGTAAAGTAAAATATGCCAAATCGACAGTATTTTGGCCTGTTGTGCTGTTTTCCTGGGTAAATTCTGCTGTTTCCCTACTTACAGGATCAAATATCCTTCCATGATGGAGACTATAAACTTGAAACAGATGTTCTTTATGGATTACCTCTATGAAGCCACTAGCAGAATAACCACTAGCAGGACACACACATTAGTGTATCTGTAGAAGAGATTAAACCCTGAGTCATCAAAATATATCTATAGAGGAGATTAAACCCTGAATCATCAGAAATTGTAAAAGAAAAGCATTTAAGCCATAAGTAAGCTTGAGAAGTCAAATCTACATCACAATGCTAAGTAACACACCCGTACCTTTGATGGCTGATAAATTTAGCATGTGGACCTGATCCAAAACCAGCTTTAGCTTGCTGTCAACAGATCTTACATTGAACTCTAATGACTCTGTATGTTGAACAGATGTTTAAGTAGCAATCACTTACATGCAGCAATGTTCTGCCACTGCCCGTAACTCAGTAATTACTGTTCTCTCAGTGAGTAATGTCAAAACATAGCATGATAAAATTCCCTTGTACCTGAAATAGCCAGCACTAATTCCCACCTGTAATAGAAGCAGCAGTAAAATTAAGCAAGCTGGAGTCATTCAGGTGTTTGGGGTTTTTTTAAACCAGAACACTTTTACATCGTTAGGAGACCTGCCTCATTTCTTCAGAATACTCAACAGTGAGGTAGCATGCTAATTACAGTACCTTTAACCCCCCAAAAGTCCTTTAAAAAGAATAATTTGACATACCTCTATGCAGGTATGGTATCATGCAGTATAACAGAGCAGACACATCTAAAAGCAGAACTACTAAAAGCCAGAGTATAGAGGATATTTTAATGAGAAACAGAGGAGTGAAATGTCATTATCCAAACAGGAATTTAGTCGGAAAAAAAAAACTCAAAACAGAACCAACAGCCTTACTTTTCCAAAGGCTTCCACGGGAAGTAGGAAGTCACTGGGATCCTGTACTTCTAATAGGAAAGGCAGCATCTTGGATCACCTGCTCTCCTTGCTTATGAGTAGATTCGTAATGATGCAGAGAGAACAGACTGACCATATCACATTACTCCATCACTCTGGCTCTTTTCACAGGGACCACTCAGAAGACCAAATTTAGGTGTATGTAAAGTTAGGAGACAGAGGCTGAAGTGAAAATGAAACAAGGAAAATAACTCCAGGAGAGTAAAATACAACAAAGCAGAGACTTGAGTGCTTGCACAGCCTCCTCTGAAAGTCCCTAGGAACCTAGCTGGGGGCACTAGGGTACTGTTGCCCCCTTTTTCTTTGCCACCTGTAGGGCTCAGGCAACTAACTGGAGCTTGGATGCTTAGTTTTCATAATCATTTGTTAAAAACAACAGTTACTCATCTTTTCCCCAGAAATAAATTATTGGATAACAGGTATTGTTCCCAAGTGGTCTTTTGGACTTAGTGAGTGCTCCCAAAACCCAAACAATTACCTTCACACAACCTCTGAAGAGCACTGCCTAGCCCCAGCTCTCCAACACCATCACCTCACCCACCACAGACAGGTCAGCAACAAGAAGGAAGCAGGACCAGGACAGGTTTCCTCAGGAACAACCCAGCTCAAGTTCACCAGCCTCAAGCACTAAGTGCTCCAGAAATTTCAGTCCAGATTCTGCTTTTGTATTCCTCAGTAAATAACTTCAAAGTAGCAGTACAAAGAGTAGCATCAACATGGATCTGCATTTCCCCCCCAGATTTAAAGGTTTAGTTTTTAAAAACTAAACTTAGCAGAGCAAGTCAAGCACCTTTTCATTTTGTCTGGGTAACTGACGTAAATACCTGGCTAATTTATTCCAAATGCAAAGAAGGAAGACAATGCAGACATATGTGTGTACACCCAGCCACCTGCTGGCATGACTTTCTATGGCTTCAATGTAAATTATATTCCCCAAATTCCAACGGGAGTTGCATGACTGTAGGGATGACAGGATCCTTATAATGATGTTTCTAAAGTCCCAGTTCAGAAACACACTTAACTTCCAGGACAGGTGAAAGCCTTCTGCCTGAGCATTTTCACCAATTTAAAAATAAAAGAGTAGGCTTAAAGTGCAATCCCTCACTAGAATGGGAACTGACACATCTAAAATAACTTGCCTTGTTATTGCTGTTGCAATGTCTGTGCAATTCTATTTTCAGTTCCTTTTCTATAGAAAAACGTGTCAGTGGTCTTTAAAAATACACACCAACACAAACAGAGCAGTTTTGTTCACATTATCCCAGTGATATCCCAGTAAGTGCACACAACAGAAAGAAACAAACAGCAGTAAAGGGAAAAAAGTGCCAACTTCGCAAGTTATTCTAAATCAAAAGAAAGTTGGGCTTCCTCCCTGCACTGTAGAAACTGCCAGCACCGTGTTAAATTTAGGCACATTATCCCTGGAATTAAGTAGCTTGATCAAAGACTAAATCTTTCAGACATTGTAATGATATTATATAAGCATTTTTTAGGCCCTTGCACACTGAAAATCTGGAACATCCTGTGTTTAAGCACTCAATCATGCTCATAATAACTTTAAAAAAGGACACCGTAAAAATTAGCGCATTAGGACATGCTTTAAAAATTTATGCAAGGACTTCACTAGAGGAAGAACTAAAATTTGTTGTAACACTGATGTCTACACCCGAGCTAGTCTATCTAAATTTCTTTTATTGCCAATGAAGAAGAAAGGCAATTCTAGGTTGCTATTCGCCTAATCCTAAAACAGAAGTTTAAACCGGGTACTTCTAGTAATCTAGGTGAGTAAATTTAGATACAGGAATGTACACTGCAGACTTACAAAGATGGACAGTAGCCATACTGCACACATTAACTTTAAGAGAAACAAAAAGAAATCTCTGGACTGTGAAACTGGATTTCTATTTGTTTGCATGAGATGAAATTTTCAAAAATGACCCACAGTTCCTGGTGGTTTATCACCTAAAGACACTATAAAATGGTATCATGTTCCAGAAGCTGGTATTTTGCAATAAACTACGCCCAGTGACTGAAATAAAGTAGAAAGGGATGTGCCAATAAGGAGGCACTTCTGGAAAAAAAATAAAAATAAAAATAAAAAGGTAGTATATCTACTGCCAGGTACATGTGGAGGAGTTTTAGGGCAACAATGCTCCTACATGATGGGTGTAGTCAAATGCACCCAGTTTCCTCCTTCTGCAAGCAGGTGCTGCAAACCTCAGGCCTTCCTGTTCTCTTCCTTGTCAAAGCAGTTCTGCATCTCTGAAACACACAGTAACAGCACTTGCAGAATAAGGGAAGGGAAGCCCTTGTGAAATACAAAGAAAATGCTTTCAGTGGAGTTTAAAAACGTCACTTCAGGGTGTATCAACAGGGAAAGGTGAAGACCTATGTCCTTCTGCCAACCTCTGTCCTTCTCCAACCTAGCAAAATACTGGGCACAGATCTCAGGGTGCCCCATATCCTTTCCAACACTACAGAGTCACAGATTTTGCTAAAAGAGGCACTGCAAATATTCCCAGCTACCTTTCAATACAGAACTCCCATGCAGGTAGAAGAGGATACACACCAATTTTGGGAAGCCATCAGTAAGCACCAGGGAAAACCTGCTCAGATGTGGTTTTGGTAGACTTAATTTTCAGTCAGCTTAAACCCGTGTCAGCTTTAACCTGTGCAGATGCACAATTGAGAGATTTTTCACAAGAGAAGACAAAGAAACATGGCAAAAGGGGAGGGAATATAAGCAGAACCTCCTTTTTCAGTAGTAAACATTAGTCAAAGCCATTTATTGAATAGGGAAAATAACACTTTCAGTTTATATTTTGGCAATTACCTTTTGAAACATAACAACTAGTAACTTGCTCTCTTTGTTTCCATGAACAATGAAAACTCTATATTCTGCAGTTACTTGCAGAGTCCCCCATTTCCACAGTGGCCCTTGATTCTGCTGGCAAGCAAATTTCCTAGGTAGCTTTTTTCTTCATTTTTTTTTAACCTCTTTCCAAAAAAATTGCACACGGGATTTGTTGGTGGGTTTTTTTGGTTGTGATTTTTTTTTGTTGGTTTTTTTTTTTTTCAATTCAAACACCTTTGTTTCATTCCTTTGCTGTAACAGTGACTGTGTAGAATTAGCAAGCCTCCGTAACTGCCAACTTCAGACATTCACTGTCACAATAGTGAGATTTCAGGCATAAGATATTGCCCTTCCCTATTCTACAGTTCAAAAGTAAAATTACTGCTCTATGCTGTTTAATATAAAATAAATTTATCTAACTTTCATTCATGTGGGCCACAGACTTATTTTTAATCCCTTCAGAACTGCGGCAGGAAGAGAAGCCACCAATAAAACGTGTACAGTGACAATATCCTGTTGCGGCTGGTTTCTCCTTCCTTATTTCTGTTCAGAATTTGCAGCATGTTCACTTCATGCTTATTTGTTTTGGATCTTGAACCATGCAAGGAGACAAGAACATAGCCCCAGCTGTTAAGTTATGCCTGTGTTACAAGCACCTTACATCTACAGCAAATATTTCTGGAAGCTGAACTTCGGAGCGTGTCTAATTTTAGGCATTTAACTTCAGATTCTATTGAAAACAAGTAACTTGGAAATGAGAAGCACTCAGGACTTGGCACAAGTCAAGCATTTCAACGGTCACTAAACTAAAATATCTGGAAACCATTAGTACCTTTCCAAAAAGTCATACCCTGAATGAATTCCAGGGGTTACCCCCTCCAAAAACAAAAAAACAAAACAAAAAAAAAATTTTCTAACTTAGCAACGAAATCAAAACATGAACTAACAGGAAAACACACAGCACAAGCAAGTATCAGTTGGTGAATAAGCATAAAGAAATGTAAAATAAACAATAAAGAAAGAAGATATATGTGGATTTTGCTCTCATTTCATTTGTACTATACTATATTTGGAAAAAAAAAAAAAAAAAAAAGATTTAATCTCTTTGCCTTATTAAGAGCATGCTTCCTTCTTCATATATCCCCCACGAGAGTAGTATATTATTATTTGCATACAGCAGACAGCAGAACTTTGGATTATAACACTGATATTTTCCAAAGACAACTGCCATATCAGGAGGAAAAAACCCACCCACATTTGTATTACTTAGCCACAGTATTATATTTTTCCCCAGGTGTATTCTTGCCATGCTTATGAGTCAGTAATAGTAGAAACTTAACTTGCTTTCCTTTACAAAGGACAGCAACAGGAATAAGCTTCATTTTTTCCCCTTTAACTGTTTGGGGAAAAACAAAGAAAGAAAAAAAAAAAAAAAAAAAAAAAAAAAAGAAAAATGCCCTTACATTTTAGAATTATTACAGTGATGCTCCTACTGTGCAACAACAGGCAAATTACTGTCCAAAAAACAAAGTACAGGAACAAAACTCCAGAAACTCCTGAAGTGAGCTCTTGTCAATATACACTATGAACGTGAACATAGTTAGGGAAGAGATATTCAACAATCCTTTAAGTTGCATAAATAATTATAACTTCTCTTTCAAACAAGGCCTTTACATAGAAATCCTATAAAAACATGCTTCAAAGGACTAGGACATTGCACAATCCAGACAGCTGGTTTGCAAAGTTTATTTCTATCTCTCTCTCTATTGTAAGCTTTTATACCACTAAAATCTGGCTATCTCAGAAGCACTTTGAGACAGCATTTCAGGTTTGATTTTTAGCAAACGTATCTCAAAAAGCAGATGGACTTTTTCCCACTGTTACAGTAGCACTAAAGTGCAGAGTGTGGCAGCACATCAGCTGCCCTGATGCTGGAAGCCACCTGAGAAACCGGGAGAATATACTTTATACCGGACAAGGGCAGACGTGGAAGGGGATGATCAGGCACCTGGGTCTGCACTGACTGCTGTAAGTCTCTCCAGGGAAACAGAGAGTAGTTCCACCTGCCAGCAAATAAATGAGGCTACCGTCTTGTAGGTAGAAACAATTCAAATTCAAGCAATTGCAAAGACCCAATCCTAGACACATGAAATAGAGGCACGCCTGCCAGTTTGGGTCTTTTAAACTGGTCTGGTATGTTGCTCTTATTAGTGACTATGCTCAAAACCTGAAGTGTCAGAGAAAAAGGAAAAAATAGGAGGCAGATACAGAATCAATTTTCTCCTAGTAATTCATTCAAACCCTGACTTAACTCTATCCAGGCAAAAAACACAGGAAGCCTGCCTGAGATAGTTAAGCAATTGAGGTAATATGTATGATTGACAAACAGATAACTGACTAGTCATCAGTATGTCAGAACCCTATCAAAGGATGAAGGCAGACTACACCAGACACCTGCTGGTGTAGCCTCTTCAAAGAGAATATGCAGATGACAAAACCATCAAATACACAGCATTGAAGATAGGCAGCATGAACTGAACAGAGAGGAAATGCTCAGCATGCAGACAAAAAAAAAACCCTCAACAGTTAAAAATCAGAACAGACAAGTAAGAGGAAAACCAAGATAACATTGTGAAGTATATAAAGGGCCAATTACTTTCTATATAAACTGAGATGGATAGCTGGAGCTTAGGCTCCTTAAGTGGGATGCTGGAGAAGCATCCCACTCTTGGGTGTTGGCTGATGTTCCCTACAGAGATCTGCTGCTTCCTGCTGTATCACCATGTAAAGAAACTCAAGCAATATATCCAGTGGCAAGTTAAGGCCTGGGAGGCCTTAACTTATCTTCCTGATGACGACTCAGGAAGACCCACTCACCCCTAATGGGAGCAGCTACGTTTGGGACTACCAGCAGCAACTCGGGATCCCAAAAGGGGATGGGCCCAGCAAAAGAATACCTACTTCCAAAAGCTTTCCCTTTTAAGCTACTAAGTATCTTATTCTGAATACTCCTGTTTTTCATGTAAACATCCCAGTCCTTGTTGTTGAAACGGGTTTAACTGTCCAGTTCTGGACTGCATGAAAAAGACCTTAATTTTAATCACAGTTGAATCTTCAGCCTTGCAATGTTACCACATTTTGCCCTTCTCGTGGGGAAATGCTAGGAGACAGAAAGGAAGAAGTCCTAGATCGACTTCATTTATGCTGCTCACATATACTTTTACAACAATCCCTCTTAACAGTCACATTTCTAAAGCAAACAGCTCCATTCCTTCACTTTTCTTTTGCATGTTTAAGAAGTCTATCCTGTAATTTCTCCTCTTGTTCACATTTTCACTCTGGTTTCATGGCAAAGAGCTGCAGTCATTGTTCGACTTACAAGAGAACTGCAGTGGGTCAGAAATATAATCAGGTCACCCGTTTCCCTCTCACCTGGACCATTCTTTGTTCTAATCCTCATTTATTTGCTCATTAGAAAGTTTTAGAGATGTTCTGCTGATGCTTTCTCCAAACTACTGAGCCCACTTTACTCACTGCAATGCTACCTTTGTAGCAGCTAGCGCCATAGCAGAGGAGTAGCAATAAAAGTAACACCAAATCAAAGTTACATTCACTGAATGAAAACCAAACCAACGCTTCCTTCCTTGAGAGTCTATCATATTTCACAATGTGCCACAGCGATATACCTACACATTCGTCACAGTGGTATAAAATAGGCAAAACCCAGCCATATACTGACTGCAGTGGTGTTGTTGCTGGGGCAACTAGAGACCAACAATTTTTTGCCTGAAGAGGATTCGGATAAACACAACCATACACACAAAGGCATAAGCAGCTGTGGGTGCTAAGAGGGCCTATAACTCACTACGGATGTGCAGTGCTGCCATCAAAAACTGCATTTCATTCAAAGAATAAGTCCTTTAACTTCCCAGTCACTGTCTCCAAACCATTTCTTTACACTTGTTTTTCACCTTCTCTACAGCGTGGTTGGCAAAACACCCCAAGAGACACTGCAGCGTAAGGAGTATAAATGTAAGACAACATAGATTCCATTTGTGAGCGAACAAAGTAATTCTCAGACTCTCTCTCAAGTAGATAAATTATTGATCTACATGGAATTCGCTGGCATAAATACCTACTGCAAATCGTAGGAGTCAGTGGTTTGAACCTCCCATCTGTGTGTGTGCACACGAGAAACAAAGTCAATATTGTACTACTCTTTAACACTCCTTTTCACTGATAACAGGTAAAAACACACTTTCACCAGTTTATAATGTCATCTAAGCTAGGTGTAAGAGTTAATAATTAAATCTTTTCTATTTAGCGGTCCCTTGGGGGGGGAGGAATAAAGTTTAAAATAAAACCAAAATATAAGCATGAAAACAAGCATGGTAGTTATTTGAGAAACGTTGGTCCTCAAATGTCTTGGGTTTTGCCTTCCCCATTCCAGCCCCATCTGCATGCCGGTGCCAAACTGCACTGAAGCAAGAAACCACAAACGAAGAAATTACTCGAGTCCAATTAGACCTTTTGTCACAAGACCAGGGCCCGTACAAGAAGCAAACGCTCACCCTGTGCACAACAGCCAGAAGTTCAAGTTTCTTTCTTGGTCTGAAACTATTATTTAGTTTTTTAGTGTTCTGTGTGCAATCAAAAAAACCTGATCTAAAGGAATATTTTTTTTGCCTCCTTTTTCTGTCAGAGATATCCACAGCCTGACTTACTCACTGAAGTTGAAAACCACAGAATATAATCTGATACTGACCAATAATTTTCAATAATTTTCCAAGTCACTACTCCATAGGATTGCCAGATTCTTATCTAGGACTTATCAGACAGATACACACATTCAGGTGTTGTTTCAATTTATTTGATTCAAAAATATGTTTAGAAGGCTTTTTTCTCATGTTATTGAGGTGCTTGGGTTTTTTTTAAGTTTGAAATATTTTATGATGAGGGAAGCCCAAAACACAGCAGAAAAATTATTTCCTACCCTACTCTATTAAGGATGCAACATACTGTAAGTAATCCCTCCCCCCAAAAAAAGTTCTAAAAAAACCCATTTATATCAGAAACCATGACTTGTACTTTTGCCTTTGCTTTGGTGCTCACCTGCAAGTCTGCAAAAGCTGTTAAGCCTTAAGACAGGGAAAAAAAGACTTGTGAAAATGAGCATTTCCAATCAAGATCATAAGAAGGGAGAATGATCAAATCCCACCTTGCTCTGGGGAGGGATCACCTGAAGGCTTTCCCCTTGGCCACTTTCCTTCACGTGCTGTTCTTCCCACTGTCAGAAGCAGGACAGGCTGACCCAGCTGAGCCCAGGGTAGAACACACTGGATTCCACACTGCAAGAAGTGACCAAACAAGCCTGACCAGTGCTATGCTCTGCAAAAACCATCAAATGAAGGTCAGAGATTTCCACTAGGCCTATCTCACCAAGTAGTACAGCACAGCAGAAGTGGGTCTGAAGAGCAAAGAGCTGAGGATGAGGACCCCACATTCACATGACTTCTTATCTAGAGCACCTCACTTGAGAGCAGTTGAATTTTGGTGCTGTGGGCTGAGTGCCCTGTAGCAGCTGAAGCACTACAGGCTCCTGGGACACAACCTTCAGCTCCGTATTCTCAGAAAGCAGCCCTGCACAGGTGCTCCAGAGCCATGTCAGGGGACAGTGGAGATTCATTCTCAAAGCGCACTCCTGATCCAAACTACATGTTATCATAAACACTCCTTCTGTTAGTAAAGGCCAGTAGAAATTTATGCATCAGGCCATACTTCTATGAGCAAGCCTGAGTTTCTGGAAGCCCTTCTTAAGAACAATCAGTAGACTACCCAAGGATCCAGGAGATGAGGTTTGGTACCCCCAAGCTTACCTGTAACTACTAGGTCACATACAGAGGGATTTATTTTCACTGCAAAGAGAACCATGGCCCATTGACACCAGATTTTTTTACTTGGTTTTGGACAAGTACAGAAGGTCAGATTCACCTCTGCACTGATGACAAGCCCAGCACCGCAGCCTCCCCTGCCCTGCCCAGCACCACTTGCATTTTGGCAAGTCTATCTCAAGCACTGCCCATCTCACGAACAGTAATAGGAGCCAAGAAGCAGCCACGACATAAAACACCGTGCCAGGCTGGCCAACACGCAGTAAATCCTAAGCATCAGGGGTTCCCCCTGAAAACACAGAGCCATCTCTGTGCTTGTGTGCCTAGACCCCTAGGCTTGGAGCCCAAGAGTCTTCACCACCACTTTATATTGTCTCAAAATAGCTGGAGAGCACCGCTAAATCAGTGCTGCTGTAATTACTGTGCAGAGAAGGTTTCAGGAAAGTTTCTGCAGCGCTTCCAACATTTATTTTTCCAGATCTCCTTTAACACAAATGAGAAGGAAACTGCTTAAAAGGGGGAAAATTGCAAGTGGCTGATTCCGATTGCACTTTTGTCCCTTGCCAAATGAAAAACTTAATAGGACAGACTTTGTTTTCAATGCATGAGGGATGTGGAAATATTTACACCCATAGTGTCAAGACACCAGCCATGAGGTTCAAGACTACAGTGCCAAACTGAGTGAGAAGACATTGAAAAAGGCAGTGTGTGTTTCCAAGGCAGACGAAAACGCGTATTATTGCAATTGCTAGTAATAGATGACCTGAACAGAAAAAAAATGCTTTGGAAACAGGCTTAATCTTTGGAAAGTACTATACTTCTGTCTCAGGAACATACCAAATCTTGGGCCCTGCACAAGTGGGCACAACAAGGTAGAGAGTGGGTTTGCACAGAGGAGCTGTGCAGCCCACGAGCACTATGAACTGACTTGCTTGCAGATGCCTGCCTTATTGAGGACCCAAAGCAGGGGCAGCAAGACTATGTCTGGTTTTTTAAATACAGTCCTTCATGGCACTGTTGTTTTTCACTAATGATTTCTCTTAAGGATGATAGTTTCACAAAACCTGGCTACTCAAAAGTCATAAAATATCAAATTAAAAATGGCTTTGGCAATCTAAGTAATATCTCTCTATAAATATGTTTTAGGATGCTGATTTCAAATTTCATTTTTGCTTACTGTTTCTCAAATAACTAAAAGTTACAGTTTTATTTTTCGCAGTTGAGGGTGTCAGGCAGGAAGGCGTTAAGTCTGACAAGTACTGCTGCAATTCAAAATGAAAACACTGAATTTTCAATTGCAGAATGACTGGCATTAGGGAATTAAAACGTAGCACAGTTCATACCAAACATGGACAGCTGTTGCCACTGCCTTCGAGTAGCTTTTTTGGGGTAAAAATCAGATACTAATCCTACTCATATCTTCAATCAACTTCCATCTTTATTAATCTCACGTCAATCTCTAAAAAACTATTTATCTTTTTTCCCTTCAGCACTACATCTTCTAATGCCCTTATCAATGACCATTAAAACAACCTTAAAGTTTTCCAGCCTAAGTCTGTTGAGTTCCCAGAAAGCTGGTTTTTATCTGGGTTTTCATTGTCAAATGTGGATTAGAACAATCATGCAAAGAGGCTTGCCACTAGCAAATCTGCTGACTAGCTAAACCAGAAAGCATAGAAGCAAAACTGAAGTTGGACAGCAAAAGAGTTGAAAAATGTGAAACTTAACAAAGCAACCCTGATTTTAGGATCAGAATTCATGGTGATTTTTGTAAGAAGAAGTATATGTATATTTTTTCCTTTTTCTCCTTTTTAAACCAATTTATCAGCATGCTTCGGGCAGAGAGCTATTCAAACTCAAATAGTAGGAAGACTTCTCTAACACTTCAACTATCCCAAGATTCAGAGGTATGTCCTGCAGTCCCCCCACAGAGTTAGTGTTTTATTTAAACTGCTGCCAATACATAAACATGCAGACCAGCACCAATGAAAGGATTAAAATGAAAAATAAGGTGTAAAACTAGCAGCCAAAGCATCCAAAATTAAGTTTAAAAGCACATTTTTTCCCCTTTGGGGAAATGCATCTGGCCTCATCAATAAAAACACTGAAGTTAAAAGCCCTCCAATATAAACACAAGAAGATGCTCATAATACCTTTTATAATACCTTTTTTTTTCTTTAGAGAGAGACCACACCCTTGAACACAGAACATATTTCCCTGAAAGTCAACAAACTTGGTACCTTGTGACACAGGTCAGGGTAAGGCCCGTTAAAATGTAAGGTTTGTTGTATGATAATTGTAGGTTTGCATTTGGAGTGCTACTTCCAAGGCAAAAAGTAACCTGAGATATCAAGGGTACTGCAAAATAACTTTAAGTGAAACTTTTTAAAATAAAACATCGTAACCCTTGAATCTGAACTACTTCTAGAGATGCACAGAGCATAGAAAGACACGGCAGAAATTCCATCTGGATGAACAATGCCATTAAACTTTCTTTTAATATACCTTTAAATAGTGTATATATTTCTTCACTGTATTTACACAAACACACAATCTGTTCACAGAAATCATACTCCTAGAAGTTTAATCTTTAACTTACCATATATCACTGATCTATGCTAAAGGATGATGTCTCAAAATTGGTGATTTAGGGCATATGTGACAAAAAAAAAATATTTATACTTTGCCAAACCTTACTATATCCAGCATACCGGACAGATGACATTCCAGAATCAGTGATTTGGGACATATGTGAGAAGAAAAAAAAAACTCAAAATTCTTTTCAAAACACTGCTGGAGGTGTGTCATTGACCTAGCCAGATATTTTTAGAATACAAGTCAGCTAAGCTTCAAAGTCTGCTTTCCTGGGATATGATGATAAATTGAACTCAGAGAGTCTTTTCATCTTCTTTCAAGCTCATTAATTTTTGTTACTGAATATAGCACTTCTGAAAAAATAATCTTTCAATGCTAAATTCAAAAATAGCTCATCCATTAAAGAGACATCCAAATACACACTGAGACATCAGGATTATTTTAGTATCTGAAGCAGAAAACACCAATATGTTCTCATGCAGTATGCTGTCTACTAAATAAAATGGGAACAGTCTCCCAGGTACAGTGCATGGCTAGGAATCACACGCTCTGTAGTTTTACACTGTTTCTAAACCTAAATTGTAACTTTTCAAAATGAGGAAACCACCAATCCAAAAAATGTCATTTTCATATTCATGCATGCCTCCCATAGTTCGTGATCAATAGCTGCTTATTAGATGACAAAATATTTTCCACCTACCATTGCTCCAGCTTTGCTGATCCTGCTATGAAAGGGTAAAGATGATGATGTTTAGTCTCCAGACCTGTAGCTCAACTTTTTTTCTGGTCTTCCTCATAGACTGAAACCTATCTCAGCACATGGAAAAATATCTCTATAAAAGTAGGGACAAGTCCTTTGTGCACTGAACAGAGGCGGATACACATGGCTTTCACATACCGCAGTTGACCTGGAAGGTCTAAACTCCACTGGAGTTTAGAGGGAGGGAGAATCTAGGCTGTCACCATCCAACAGGCCAGCCACAAAGGTGCTGACGTACAGTGACAAATCAGAGATTATCAGCTCCCCTGTTGCAGCCTAGCCACCACGTGGAAGGAAGGCATAGAGAGCCTGTTGGCATTGCAATAATGGACTCATGTAAAACCCGTCCCAGCTACATGTGGAATTTGTATCTAGTAAAATTGTCTTTAATATGCAGAGCTCCATTCGGTGCAGAAGAGTGACTGAACTTTTCCCCCTCAAAAAAGCCCCTTCTCACTCTTATCAGGAAGATCACCAACCCACCTGGCAAAAGAGTTCTGTGAAAGTGTCGGAAGGGTTAGTATTTTGTTTCTGTGGATGTAAGCACTGCAGGTTCAAGTTGAAACTCCTATCATTTGAGCAGACATCGGCAGCACAAAGCAGAATCTGACAGGGACAATTAAGCAAGGTCCAGGAGAAGGGAGGTCAGAAGAGGTGATTTTCAGGTAAGGAAAGCTGCATTTCAACACCACTGTGCTGCAGATCTGCAACAAATGCCAGCAGAGGCATCTCCTCTCAGCCCAGCGCTGCTCTGTGCCGCTGGAGCCAGCTGGGTCATTCACAACGGCAGCACCTATGACTGCATGCATGCTCCCACAGCCTGGCCCCACCACCTCCACCCCTTACTGGTGTGGGTTCAAAAGTCACAAACCACTGAGCACACAGGTGCCCACCATCAGCACTACCCACAAGACCAGGGCCCTGGGACAAAGACAGCATGTAACTAGGTACAGTGAAGGAAAAGGTACAGGCCCGGAAAAAAATTTTCTCCACAGACAACATTGTCTTTGTGTCACCTTGGCTGAATGAAAGGACAAGTTTTGGAAAACTTAGAACGAAAAACTGCAGTCTGTCAAGTCTTTGTTTTTCATTGACCCAGTCAGCCCAACACTGTACATATGCTATAGCGTTGCAAAGAAGCTGGAACAATAAATGTTTGCTATTCCTGGTTCCTTTGGTGCTCCTCTATTCATCAATCATGGCACAGAATACCTCAAAAAAAAGAAGCTACCACTATTCATGCACAAATTAATAGCTTCTAGATAATTATAGGCCTTTATTGTTTGACTGTTTTAGTGTTGAGCAATGGATCTTTTTTTTTTTT
>VZRU01019186.1:134605-158105 GCA_013398155.1 Pedionomus torquatus
CGTTAACTTCTCCCAACACCTGGAGGGCCCAGGTGCCCCTCGCAGAGGGGAAGCTGGAGTTTCACAACCTTAACACTTCTGTAAGAGTTTTTATTATTGTTATTTGTTGCCTTTATTTACCGCAGGTAAGTTGTTTGCAGTCGTTGCTCTTAGAAGTTTGAATGGAGATGTTCTGAATTTGAATGGAGATGTTCTGAATTCATGTTTTGCATGGAGATACCAGGCATTCAGCCATGTGGTTCACATGGCTGGAAAGTAAAACGCCTCTGATTTGGGGAAATAGTGACTTTTCCTTTAGAGGGGAAAAAATTAAAAAAAAGAGTAGGAGTTTTAAGTGAACTGTTTATCTTGTAAGTGAAATATGGCCATTGAAAAGGTAATTCTGCCAAGATCGTCTGTCTGCAAGGAGGAGTGTTCTTACGCTTGCCCTTGCCAGCATCTTACCGTGTTGCAAGGAGAGCTCGGGCACTGTTGCAAAGCTTTCTGTTCAGCTCCTGCAGACATGCTTAGAACCTGAAATACCTCAACGGTTCTTTGGGGGCTCAGTTTCAGACTAATAGGCCCATCGTTTTCTTTTTTTCTAATAATTGCCAACTGCAGAAGCTGAAATTACAGCTGTGGCTTCAAATGGCGGTGTGCTGTTTTCAGTGCCCTGCTTACACTGTGCAAGTGACTGCTCTGCAGGGAAACCCAAGTGAAAATTATTCAGTAGGGAAGGAGTTTTACAGCAACAGCATTCTCTTAATAGTGGTGCTAGTTTGAAAAAATACATATGTAAATATACTTGCATATACATATACACACTTTAGGTAGGGAAAGTAAGCAGTTTGGAAGGATGGGTTAGCCATTCATAAGAGTTCCTAACATTTCCATTAGAATTCTCTCTTTCCAGTTGTTTAAAACTTGCCAGCCTAAAACTGTCCGGATGGAACTTTCCATGGTCTGTCCCCGCCACAAGTGGGCTGCTTGTTGAGCTTCAGCTAAAACCATTGACTTGCTTTTGAGAACAGAAAAAAAAATTATTTATTACATTGCACACACTACAGGATATTCTCAAAGTTTCTTTGCTGTGGAAATCTTGTACCTCTGAGACGGCGACTTCAAGTTTCGATGTGGTAGTTCTCCTGGAATCGAGGAAATGCCTGTCATTGTCATTGTGAAACTACTTGAGAGTGACTAACTGCCAGAGTTGTGGGGAAAAAGCCACATATATTCTATGTGGAGACACAGAGGAGTCAGTATGTAACTTCTCTGAAGACCATTCTCTAGCCCTTCACGTGTCCTCCTGGTGACTACACTCCATCTATTTCTGCCATTATAGGAGCAGAGTGGGATATCACATCACTGTCTCTTTTAGTCAGTACTCAACCATCTGGACTTTGTGCGGTGGTGGAAACAGCTGCTCCAGAAAACAGCTGGAAGGAGGAAAGGACAGATAGAGAAAGGCAGAAGCACAAGCACAAGGAGGATGGCCATTCTGAAGTGGGTTAGCACAAGAAGCCCAGATATGGGAACCAGAGCAAAGTTGACAACTAGAAGCAAAGGGAGCTATAGTTAGGAGCACAGAATTAGTGAGGGAAGTGCATCAGCAAGAAGAGAGAAGGGAGTGTGATAGAAGTTTGAGAAGAAAGGCAAGATGAAAGCACTGGGAGAAGAGGCAGGAGCATCTGAGTAGCAACAAGGAAGGAAAGAAAGCTGGGGTTATTAGAAAAATTATTACTGTTGAAAACTACTATTAATGAATTTCAGTGCTTTTCTTGTTTAGGTAGTGACTTTGAAACTAAATACTGTCAGCTCTGCAGCTTATAGTCATGGGAGGCTAATACAATCCCAAAAGAAAGAGACGGTGGATTCCACTTCAAACCTGAACTTTCATCAGGAGAGCTGGGTTTGATGTCTCCTTAATGCAGTCTTTGGTGCATCTCCTTCTGGGGGAGCTTTTCTGGCTTGGTTACAGGGTAGCACATGTGGAGTCAGCAGTGCAGTGCATTATGCAGTCAGTGCTCCTGGAAAGAGAAGCCCTGCTGTAAGAGACATGAACTGGCATTGCATGGAGCTGAGAGACATTCAACAGGGCTAAATCCAACCGAGAGCACGCTCCTGGACCCAGCCTGGCTCAGCAGACATACATTCCTAATACACTGCATGTAGACTAGAAAGCTGTACTACACCTCACTGTGCTTGAATAAACCCATCCTGAGTATCCTTGCACTACTGCTGTACTTGATTTAAAAAGTAATTTGCACACAGAAACTGTGTGTCAACTACCTGTTGCCCCTTCTGTACTGCCAAGATAATCACAAGGTGTAAAAGTAGCTATAACCTGTCAGATCAAAAGGATATTTAGGTCTCATCTCTGGCAGTGACAGTTATGGGTGCTTAGACAAGGTGTACAAGAAACATGGCAAATACAGAACAATGTTTTTACTTTATAATCTCCCAGCTTCTGGCCATCAGGATTTCCTAAGATGGAAATTTCATCTGGAATATCATGTTTAACAGCCACTGATGGAACTGTTACTTGTCTGATAGTTCTTGAATTCACTTATATTTTTGACCTCTATAGTATCCCTCGAGTTCCGTTATTTAATTATGTGCTGTATGAAAAAGTACTTCCTTTGATATGTTTTAAAGCAGCTGTCTTGTAATTTCATTGGGTGCTGTCTTGTTCTTGTTCTGTGATAAATAAGTGAGTAATCGCTGCTTTATGACCTCCCCCATGCTATTCATAATTTTATATAACATGAGTTGTCTCTCATCTTCAGCGAGGAGCCCAGTTAATCTTCCATTATGTGGAAGTTATTGGTATCTTTGCTCTTCCTTTTCACCCTTTTCTGCTTCTATTTTTGAAAGCGAGAGACTATAGATTTATGTGGTAACTAGTGTTTTGTTCTATATTCCTTTACTAAGAATTCCTAACATCATCCCCAGTGACTTCAAAGTCTATTATTGCAAAGGTAATAGGTAATTTACAGCCTAACATGTATGTGTAATCAAGACTTGCTTTTTCCTGTGTACATTTATCCATATTAAATGTTAACAGTCTTTAAGTTGCCCTACAATTGTGACCTGTGGAAGTCGTATCTGTTGATGCACTGCAACTCTATAATGAACCTTTGATGATCCTGAACTATTTGATATCTTTGCTGACTTTGTCGTCTTATGCCCTTTTTTGAAAACGTAATGTGTTCAACAGGACAGATTCCTTCATATTAATTTCCACCTCAGCATTTATTCTCATCCTTTATTTATTTCCTTTTAAACAGCTATTAAACCAGGAGAGAGTATCCACTACTGTTCTGCAATTATTTAATTTCTGTGGGTTTGAAACCTTACCCCAAACCAGCTGGAAATACAAATATACTTTCTTGACAGGATCACCCTTAGTGTTCAGAGAACTTGAATGGATTTGTGATGTGTAACTCCTGTACAATGGCTATAGTTTCCCTGTTATATCATCATTACCTGGGCATCTGCTTATTTTGTGGTTTCCTCTGCAGTTTCTGCCAGTTTGTGTATGGAGACAAGCGCCACTCTGCGATGCTCTGACCCTGCCTAACAGATAGGCTGCCATATGGTGAGCGTCACTCTTCAGTGGAAGGTTTTGGTTCATGATTTAAACAGAAGACGACAATTCACTGGACAATGTGGAGAAGTCACAAAGACAGTCATTTAATAGTCAGGAAACACAGGATTGGAGGTTG
Source organism: Pedionomus torquatus (assembly GCA_013398155.1). Lineage (NCBI taxonomy): Eukaryota > Metazoa > Chordata > Aves > Charadriiformes > Pedionomidae > Pedionomus > Pedionomus torquatus. The sequence continues at coordinate 138,310 of VZRU01019186.1, forward strand.
CCTGTGCAGTACCCAAGCAGAGTGTAGCAACACTGTCAGACATCTGGACTGGTCTCATCAATAGAAATGTTAGTCTGCCACTAGGAAGTCCCTTTCACCATTGCACAGGTGTTTTAAACTCTGGCCTTGTCAACACTAATTTTGGAAGAATCCAGAAAAGGTTGGAGAAAGCAGGGAGGAAGGAGAAGCTAAGTTTGATTCCACAGTTAGGGACATAATGATGTGAAAGTGGAAAGTGCCCATAAGGTGTCTTACGTGTGTGAATGAAACTCACCGGAGACAAGTTAAAATCATTCCTGTAGTCCTTCTGCTTCACAATGGGTTTGTTTTCAAATCTTCGTTCCTTTTGACATTTGAGACTCAGGCATAGGGACCATGGTGGCCTGTGGATGAACTATGGGTCTAGAAGATCTAGGGCACTGCAAGAAACAAAGCAGAGCACCTGAGAGAGAAAGTGGTTGGGTGTTTTTGTCTAGTTAACATACATACATCTGCAGGGCTGTAAATGCTTAGTGCTGATGAACTTCACTACTATCAAAAGAGAACGCTACCTGCTGAAGGAGGCTTCAGAGATCATGGGATAATGGTTTTTAATATTTTCAAGTAATAGTGAATTAGAATCAGGATCTATTCATGCAAAATTAAAGAAAATAGAAGACAATGAACAGAGGTTTATGTGTGCTTTATAGCGTGATTCATTCTATCAACATGAGGCTGCCCATGTCTAGACTTGAGATAATTTTACAGCCTAGTTTCTTTTCCTGATGCTGAGAGGGATCTCTTAACTTTAATAAAATCAGTTTTCACAAGGCAGGCACATGTAAACATAGGATTATTTTAGCCATTTACCAGTGAGTTGACAAGAAGATGGTTGGATGTTTTTGTGAGCACTATTACTCTATTACTATTCAGGAACATTTTGAGATGTAGAAGAATATTCTTTCAAGCTGTAACTAAAACCATAGAAGGGCATGTGATTTACAAAACGAGCAATTGCAAAAATTGAAGTTTAATAATTATTTATAACTAATACGAAAAAAGTAATCATGGAAATAGTTCAGGATCCAGGCAGTAACGTGGAGATTTCATTTCAACAACATTTAAGGAAATTCTATGAAATTAAGAAAAGGATTTTATAAAGAAAACAGAAGATGTCCAGGAGTATTGAAACAATGTTTTATATTTAAAACTATTTAAATAATGATGTTTGTATTCTTAAGAGAGGATTTGCAGAACGGTCACGTAAAGGCAAGTTGTGCAGGAAAGTTTTTGGTAGCAATATTCCTTAAAAATTCTGGGTGTAAGTTTACTAGAAACAATCAGTGTATCGAGTTTAACTCTTCTTCCCTTTGCCAGATGAGAACAGAACACAAAGATAATGTACTACAGCATGACTTTTCAGCTTCTTTGCATTGTACCCCACTGGCAACTTGTTTTTCTTTAACATCACCCCGCCTGGTGTTCACAGTACTTTAGAGTTTGTTCTCTTCTACCATCTAGAGGGGAAACTGTACAACACAGAGAAAAGTAATTTTAAGATTGCCAGAAAGTTAGAGAAATAGTTCCAATTCCTTATACTATAATTGTTTCCCAGAAATCCTTTTTGCAGTAAACATAAGGGGGGGTAAGGGATGAAGATGTTGAAAACAGTCAAGACTTAAAGCTGTAATACTACAATTTTATATAAAGAAAAATTGAACTTGCATAAGAAAAAAAAAAAAAAAAAGGCAAAAAAAAAAGCCCTTTCAATTGTAGCTACAAGTCTCATGGAAAAGGTTAAATTACATAGCAGGAATCATTTTGTCCTGGTGCATGGATTTAAAGAGCCAAGATCTACAAAGTCTTTGTGCTCTAATGCTATCAAATAACACCGTTAGTTAATTCCACTGCTCTGCAACGTGTATAGCAGCCTAAATAAGCTATCTAGTAGTAACACTAGCACTAACTGAACACTTTGTCCTACAGTGCACTGTTAAAGAGGCCTAATTGTGTGTACGACCATTCTAGCTGCGGATAGTCAGCTAGATAGTCAGCTTTTTCAAATAGTGTCCAGAGGAAAAACATTAGGGATAAGAATGATTTGAAGCTGATGAGTGTTTTTTTGTTTTGTTTTTTTTTTTTTTTTAAGATGACTGAAGAATTAATTATGTTACCACAAGAAATTCTAGATTGTAAAGATTTTCTAGTCTGTTTTATAGAAACTGCATTTTTCTATTTTGAATTGGTACTTCATTACTCTATTTGAATGAATACCTGTAGAGATCTTATCAACACACACTCAGCTGAAAATCTCATCCAGGCTCTCATTATCTCTTGCTTTGATTACTGAAACATTTTTTTCCTTCAGCGTTAGTAAATTTACCCTTGTCTGATTAGAATGCTACTGCAAAGTGAATTTCCCAAATTCACCTCTTTGAACATGTGACTCCTAATTTTGCATATTCTGTTTTGCTCTGTCTTGTGTCATTCTTCTTTTTCTAGGTTCCCATTGTCTACCAATCCACCCTAAGACAAGCGTTAGCCCTTATGTTAGATTTTCAAACAAGCACTCCTGGGTTTTCTTCTGAACTTGCCCTTCTACAATTAGGACTTGACCCCAATAAACATGCAAGATTAATATACTATCCTCTTTTTAATTACTTCTTAAAACTTTTTTTTTTTTTTTACTTATTGTTTCAAGGAGGGGGAAACGCTTTTCCACTGAAAGCTTGTCAACAGAGAGCTGTTATGCTGAGATCACAGCATATTCACTGATTAGCGCTGTCTTATTGTTTCCTTGGCCTCCTGTGCCAGCTGGTCTATATCCAGCTTTGAATCCTGCCTCCTACTTAGATCATTAGCCCCTTCAGCTGGGGCCGCCTGCTTTATTCTGAGCTTGTGTAGCATCCAGCAAAATAGGGTCTTCCTCCAAGAATACAGCTGCTCTGTCCAGTGATAATAAACATAATAAATGTATTACTGCTGTGATTATTATTATGACTATAATATTTATATGCATGGGGGAAAAGGCTGAATTCAACGCCCAGTAAGCTCCACCAGAAAGAACATGACCCAATTAACAATGAGACCTTTAAGTGTATTTTCATCACTGGCAAAGGCAGGACCCCTGCTGGCTGATCTGTAAAACATTGATGATGATTGTTTTAAAGGCAGGCACCCAACAGCCCCTCCAGGGTGGATCGGTTCATGTCGCTGCCTCAAGCCAGGATCATCAAAGAAAGGCTGTGGATACTACTAGGAAGAGAAACAGAGACCTTCACCTTCAAAGTCTGTGAATCACATCTGTCAGCAGATATTTTATAAACTTACCATGGATGTTGGCACACCTTCTGGTTGTCTTGTAAGGGCAAGGCTACTTCTGTAGGAAAAAAATAGACCCGGTTAAGGAAAATTAATTAGATGAAGTTGAGCATTGTCTGCTTTAGCAGCTGCTCAGAGAGAGTACCATGCCTACAGTATTACGTGACTGTATGTGAACAAATTCCAGATTTCGCAGTGCAGGAAAAAAAACACAACTAATGAACTGCCCTAAAATGAAGCTGGGCATCCAAATAAGTGTCTACTTTTGGGTTAGTCAGATCACTAGTAATCTCATAGCACACCCTGGATTGCCTACAAGGCTAAGATGGTGTGGAGGCATAGAAAACTGGATCTCCAAGTGCCATCAGAACAGTGCAATAGAAGAGACCACAGAGATGATTGCACTGAGGGGCTTGATGTTATATGGATAACACGATCCCACTATGTATTGAAAAGGTATTTGAATATTACCTTGCCTGCCTCAGTCTTACCATTTATCTCCTCTTTCAAAAGTCTGATCCATATTACTAGCAACAAGCCTTTTGCCCAAGCTGGCAGAGATGTGATGAGCTAGATATTTTTCACTGCCTGTTTTATAGGCTCATCTAAGAAATTGATTGATTGGCAGTGATGCAGTCTGCTTGATTAAGTTGAAGGTTAGTGAGTTTCAGCAACTGTTGTCTTGTTCAAGTGATGACTCTATTAAGTACTTTGTGGAATTTTATAGTCCAGTGTAAAGGAATAAGGGAAATGATTGTTGTTGCTGAAAGTTCTGCTCACACATTGCTGGCAGGGGAGAGTCACTGGCTGTAAAACCAGAAGTGACCATGATGGTCACAAAGTCTGAACTAGTGGGAGAGTATGATGTATGAAGCTTCATTTTAGATTCAACTTTCCTTTTGTCGTCCTACGTTAGCTTTCTTTCCACTATATCAGTTTTGAACTTCATTTGGAGAGCATGTATATATTTCTTTATCAATGATAAGACAAGGGGTAACAGTTTCAAACTGAAAGATGGTAGATTTAGAGGAAATACTAGGAAGAAATTCCTTACTATAGAAGTGGTGAAACGCTGAAACAGGTGTCCCAGAGAAGCTGTGGGTGCTCCATCCCTGGAGGTGTTCAAGGCCAGGCTGGATGGGGCTTGGAGCAACCTGGTCTGGCAGGAGGTGTCCTTGCCCACACAGGGGGTTCAAACTTGATGATCTTTAAGGTCCCTTCCAACTCTAACCATTCTGTGATTCAGTTTTTGGTGTTTAATCTCTAAACTACTACATGCTTCCCTTACGTTTGAGGGGAAGCTTTGCTCAGTTTGTTTTATATAGTTTCCATACATCTGTCAGTGAGAAGCTGTCGAGTTTAACTACAAAAAACTCTTCCCTGACTTTGTGCTGCAGAAGCGGCCAAGGCATGAGGGACACCTGAACTCTCAGAAACTCACTCGGTATACCTAGTAATGGAGCTTGTCTCAGAAGAGAAAATTAAAAGTTTCAGATTGAAAAAAGACTGATGAGTAACAAACATTCTGTAACAATTATTTCTTGTTCAGACTAGAGGCTAACTTTAAGAAAAGCAGGTACTCTAGCTTTTGAAATTGCTAGGGATAGGCAAGAATTATAATCCTAGCAAAGTTATTATAATGGATAATTGCCTTGAGAGGCAGAGAAAGGAAAAACTAGTACTTAATGTCATGAACAGGTAAAATAGGAGTTATAACTTTGTAATTTTTGTAACCAAAAACCTGATTATCTTTAAATCAGAAACCAACTCTTTTATTTACTCCTATTAAAAAGGAAACCAAATTAAAATTGCCAACCTAAAAATTTAAAATATACCCATACCTTCCCATTATTGCTTTTTTACATAGGCATTACCTGGTGTTAACTGAAGTGTGCTGAAGCTGGTGATCTGTAGAGCTGGAGAGGAAGGCAGTTGGTTCTGGACAGGAAGACAGCTAGTCCTAGCAACCCTCTCTTTAGGTAGGTTGTGGTCCCCTCTGTAACGATAACTTTTTGAACCTTTTTCCTTCAGCATCATTTCTTGAGGGGCAATTAGACCTGCTCCAGAGCCTCAGTAGAACACATGTCTCCTTGGGGGTCTGGTGTTTCCAGTGGGTTCTAGAGGAATATTTTCTTTAACCCACTGTTAGAATCCCTGGTCCAATACAGGCTTTCTTCGTATGAGGTCATTGGTTCTGTCACTACATAGGCAAAACAGCTTCTTCTGAAGCAGATGACCCAATTACTGTGGTAACAGATGGGCCAGTATACAATGCACTTGCCAGCTGACTGCTTGCAAACGTGGTTTTAAACAGATATCATCATAATTTGCTACACAGGACCTGACAAATTGCATTCTACTTTACAGAGTATGATACAGATCTGCTGTAGTGACAGCCAGTTAATGAAAGATCTCCTTTTCCATCCCATGTATAGCCAAGGTTGATAATAAGGGTGATTGCCATTATGTAGTTCTTGAACTCCAGTGGTTTCCATTCAAGTCCTGAGTTACCGCTTTAAGGGAGCATTTAGGCTTCTGATCTAACATGAATCTATCTTCTCTAGCTAGGCTGCGTATGTCTTAGAGATTGCTGCTCTAGCTCACTGCTGAGCACCACTGTGGATGATATACATTCTAGCTATGTGGGGTTTTTTTTCAAACGCCCAACTGATTTTAGGGACCTAACTTGAGATTTTTAGGGAAAGCTCCCTGATACCTGGAAACCAAGCAGTGTAATGATCTTGGTTAAAATTCAAACCATAGAGGATTGCAGTTTATATTCACCATGTAAACAAAGGGATGCATCCAAGAGTTGTTTGTCCCAGAGTTTCAAATTAGACTTTTGGAAAGCTAAAACTACCCTGCGCTGTACAAGATGGCAAAACATGAACTAATGTAGCAACTCCCATTCTAATTTGCTTTTGCTGAACTCAGTTCAGGTTGATGTGCAGATAATTAAGAGCTGACTGCTTGCTCAAACTGGTTTCTCATGTTAGTACCATGAAATAAAAAAAACTCTGTCGGAGTCCAAATTTGTTGCTTTAAGATCCCTGCAGATGTGGCATCCATCTTCATTTTTGTCTATGGCAAAGAGTGCAAAACACACAGATAATCCTGACATCCCCAAGGAACATAATGGAAGGGGAAAAAAAAAAGATAATGTAAACCACTAAATGAATAAAAAAATTGTCACATCACATGATTCCAGCTCACTAAGGTTTCTGAAGAAGTTGTAGATGAAACAGAAAAAAGTCACACAGTTTCTAAAAACAGAGTCCTTTCAGGCGTTGCTAAGTCTGTTGCATAACATACTCATTGCCTTCTGCAAATTGCAGTAGTTTTACTGGTAGGAATATTCCTTGTAGATAAACAGATGATCCTTTACCTCTGTAGGATGCGCCCGAGTGCATCAGTAAATAACTTTCAGGTTTCTGGCACCATCATTGGGATTCCTCAGCCTGAGAGGGCTGAGCACAAGAAAAAAAAACAGCTACTGCTTCATACTGTTTCCTAATTTCAGCAATTATTTCCTAAATATGTGACTATACTTGACGATTGTGTTTGGCTTACATTTTATACAGTGCAAAGTTCTGTAACTTAGGAGGTAGATTAAGTTATTTATTGCTGAAAAGTATAACTGAATGGCTTTTAGCACTTGAACTTCATTTCTGAATTTAAAACTGTGAACAGGAAAAGCAAGAACTACTTACTTGAAAATACTACTCCAAGCAAATATTTCAAGAGCCTATTTAACAGCTAAAGTGTAAAGAGGAAAGTCTATTGTAAATAGTTAAAGTGAACATTGTATGTTATACATGATGAGGAGAATAACAGTAGAAACTTCTAGATGGTTAGCAGGCATGCTGAGAAGCAAATAATTGACCAGCTGGCCTAATAACAACTAGAAATGGATTAGCTGTTTTTTCAAAACTGTGCTAATTGTTTATTTTGACTCTAAAAACTATGTGTATGTTTTTGGCCTAAGGAAACTGGAGAGCCTTGAACTTCTTGGAGGGTTCTGATCTGTGTTTGATATGTCAGAACAGATGAGTTTTAACTTTTACTTTACTTCAGACTTACAATCAGACTGTATTCCAGATTTACAACTAGTCACATTCATCTACTGCTATTAAGGTGGGCTTTTTCTTTCCAACGTATTACTTTGTAGAATTTGATGTATACTTTACAAAAGACTTTGGTAAGAATACAGAATTGGACAGGCAAAAAAGCTTCTCCACAATGGTACCTGCATTTTCAAATAATATTGTTGTTGCCACAGGTAGCTCCATTTTGACATTGTCCCCTTGCAGTTTACAGTGAATCTGGCTCAGGACATTCCCTTATTAAGGCTTTTTCTAGTTTCGAGAAACCATTCTGTACTCACAGAAATCTGTCCCAAAGAATATGATGCTGAAGTCTGAATGTCATCACTCAGCATCCAATTTATAGCAGCTCCTTAAATATATGCTGAATAATATTTTTTTTAAAGAGAAGAAATCCTATACCAACAACAAAATGGACAGTATTCAAATAAATGTTTAATAAATAGAAAATGGATTAAGAGATAGCAAACAAATGTAGATTAAATAAATAAAATTAGGAAATAAAGGTCAAGTAATTGCTGTTGACAGAAAGATACTTTTGTAGGGCATTGTTAGTCTGACATCTTTATTATATTTGTGGTTATTATTAAATTCACATAGTAAAATTATTTAAAGGCTGTAAATATGACTTCCCGTAACATTTGTGGACAACACAGATTAAAATTACATGATTAGAGTTACTTGAGCAGACAGGGCAGTAGTACAGAGTGATCTGAGTCATTCTGGAGTGACCTGGACCTTCTCAAAAAATTTGTCACCAAACATTAAATTGCAGAAGAAACAGAGGCTCTGCCTAGAGCATGGGAGGCTGTGGGCTGGACAGCAGTGACTTTGGGAAGAATTGCAGGAGACAGTAACCAAACAAAGGCTCCAACTGCAATGCTGCAGATTGGCACAGCTAGGAAAATTATGCAGGAGTTGAGAACCAAGACTACACTAGAAGTCTGCGTAACTGCAGTGGCTGTCCTTATTTTACTCTTATCAAAAATGGGTGTTGATACAGAAGAGAACAGCAGTATTCATGACAGAACTGTAAAAATTATTATGGAACTTAGAAACAGAGACCTAAAGAACACAATCTGTTATAAAAATCATGTTTGACTACAATGTCTAAGTATCTTCTGAAGAAATAAGTACTGAATGACCATAGGCTAACAGTAAAAAAACCAAACTAACCAAAAACCCAGTCAGTGACTGTACGTGGTTAGAACCATGTACTTCAAAACAGACAGGAAGCTCAAATGATTAAGAGGAATAAATTCTCCAGAAAAGTGGAGAAATGTTCCATCTCTTTTGATATTAGGTTTTCATTTCTTTCCACAAACTGCAGTTTAGTATTCTAATAAAACACCAGTAGGATATATCAGTGAAATTTAGGCATTCATAGTATCATCCAAAACAGGCTGGCCACATTCAAGTGATTTGCCAGGAATGGTCCTGGGCCTCTGAGCCTGAAGTGACTCCTGAACTGCGCCCAGGACTGGTTTGGAAAAATGGTAGTTAGTCTAGACCAAAACCACACCAGCAACTATTCTAATAAAATAAAAGTTAAAAAAAGTTATAATAAAAAAATATAATCCACATCCAGAAGTGTTTCCTGATGCTCCTCAGTTTCTTAGTAACACATAAGTCTCTGGAGAGAAAACCTCACTTGAAATCTTTGTTGCTAGGTTTCGTTGTTTATTTTTCTCTCTTACAGAAAAAAAGGCATAAATTAGGCTATGTTTTCAATTCAGGCCTAGAAGCATTGAAGTGCAATACCACATGATTCTGTAGCACACAAAAGTTAAACTCAGTAAAGCTTTAAGTTAAACAAACATTGGAGAAAATAATTACTCAAGAAAACAGTTTATGATTGGAGAACACTGAATGAATCCAACCATACAGCTTGTTCTACCATCCTTGGGCCCATCTCCAGTCAACCACCCCTCAATAAGATGGGGAGGAGGGAAAGGAAAACAAACACCCACCACCTTCCTACCCTTGCTTTCTAAATGTACCCTGTTCAGATGGGTAATGTACCACACCTAGTGCCAAAAAGATCTCAATATATGCATCACCTGAACCTAAATAGGTCTTGTTGAAACAAAAGATGAGAAAATACTGAAACTCGGAGGATGATATTTGTTCCTTCACCCGCACCCCAATCCCTGCCAGTTAACAGCAAGGTTAATTCTGCTATTCCTTTTGTTTACATTGCAATTTAAACCATTAATGCTCATACATCAGCTTGATGTAATCAGGCAACTCTGTGTGAAGGGTAACTTCATTTTAACATTTTTGGAAACTATCTTCAGGTGCCTGGGATTGAGCAGGTGTAATAACAGTTTTAAGGTGCTGTTATTAATTTCAATGGGCATGAGAGGATGCCCTTCAAAGCCCTGCTGTAGATAAAGAGCCTCAGTGGCAGGGAAAAGCAAACTATATTGCTCTGCAATGACTTTATTAACATACTCTGTTGGTTTTTCTGTGAAATTGGTATTCACCACATTACTTGCTGACCTCATGCTTGTACTATCACAGCCAATTTTTTTAACCTTAAATCGCAATCAGCCGAAATAGGCACCACCAAAGAAACTTCGCTTTTAAAAAAGCTTGACTGCTCTTAGTTACTAGGTTTGTAAAGTATTTTCTCGGTAGCAAGTCTTGCTCCCCTTAGTATGCAGTAATTTAAAATGGTTGTAAACTGGCAATGGATGGAAAGGGATTCTAAGCAACAGTTGAGAAGACTTAGATATATATCTTTTTGTCTGTATGTTATTATTCCACATGGGGGTTTTGTGGTAGGTGAGTGGGGCTTTATAAAACAGAATAGGACAGAGAGTTGTCAGTGATCTGAGGAGGTGTGTGTGGGTAAGGTTATGACCATCTGGACAAAACCCAAAATCTACACTTTGCTATTGTGGAGCTGATAATCAGGAGGTTGTTCTTTCTGTCTCTCATGACACTTCCATTTCAAGGTTACATCTGACTTGATCTAGTCAGGCAATAGTTGAGCTTCAAGCAGGAGATTGACCTGCATAGCCACCACATGTACTGGTGGCGTTCTCTGCTTCTACTAGCTCTCTGCTAATTTCACACCAGTATCCTCCATCAGCAGCATGTGAACATGTCAAGTACATGCATACAATGCTTGGCTCTTTGTTCTGCAGCAGGGCACCCTTTCAGAGGTTTCTGGCAGTCCGTAGATCAAGAAAGCAATCTTCAGGCAGCACGTTTCATAACACTTGTCAGGCGTTTTGTGTATTTCAGTAGTGCTGAAATCAGGAATATGCAGTTATCCAGTGTCCTTTGCTGCCCTTTACCTCAAAAAATCAGATTGCTTGCATCTCTGAGAGATTGCATATTTACCCGTGGTGTTTCCTGGAATGCTTTTCATACAACATTGATGAAGTTGTTGACTACATCTTGAAGATCTCACTAATCTCAGGGCAACAGTCTCCAAAGTTTCCAGGCTCCTAAGGTTTCCCATCTGTCTCGCAAGCTTACAAATGGCATACTGCAAAATCAGATGAATGTGTGATCTGAAGAAATCTGCTGTTTCCCAACTGATTTGCTGCTGTCTCTTTCCCAGAAAGGCAAGACCCTCCTAGATGAGTCAGACATAAAAGTGAATTGAGGACCAAACCAAGAATGCATTTATACCCCAGCAAAGCTAACTCAACTTGCATCATACATTTTATGAAATTGAAGTGCTAAATTGTCTATGAGAAATAGAGCACAAACCTCTATTTTCTTGACTGGTGAGTTTAGAATTTAAATGAGACATGATTTATCTTTGTTCTGATATTAATAAGATATATTTTAAACAAAAATTTTAAAAAAGAGCTAGAATAGGAGAAGCATTTCCCTTCTGCTCACCTTGATAAATAATAATATGCTTCACAATGATATTATTCTTTCAGCAGCTACTCTCTTTAGTCTCAGAATATTGATGTCTGGCTAGCGAGGACTTTTATGGACTTGAATCTCTTTGGTTTTGTAAAAGATGCGTAGCAAGACGGATAATTTTGAGAACTGAGTCCTAAAATCTTTATGCATGACCAGATTGTGCTCAAACCTGGGGACACATAGGGACCAGAAAACCTGACAAGAGGTTTTCCTTGTGGGCAAGGACTGCGTTGCAACAGGCACTATTCCATTGCAGAAGCACAAAGAAATTTACATTCATGTCACAGCTGTCCATTCCACAAGCTTCATCATTTTCTAAGACTTTGACAGATGCATCATAGCCACTTTTGCATATGGAAGCTCTCCAGAGGAAGGGAGAAAGATTTGCTCGTCTTTGTGATATTACTCAGAGGCCCTCCCATTTCACCACTTACTACTCGCAACCTCAACAGCCAAGTCTTCCAATATTTATAATCCTTGTCCTTACAATGGTACTCACAGAATGCAATGAGACTTGGTTATAAAGAGGTTATTTTTTATTTTAAAGTGACAAAGACCACTGAGATCAAAGGAAAATCAACTTCAATGAAGTGATGGCAGGAAACGGCATGGTTTGGTGGGAGGAAGTTTTGAGGCTAGCCTCAGTAAATAATAAGAAAAGTAAGCAAATGGGACTTTGCCAAATATAGGTGTGCGTTAAAGCTGAGAATTGAAAGGCTGATCAACAGCTACTCCTATAGCTGTTTGCCCCAGCTGCATCTGATTATTCCCTTGAGTTTGGGGTACCACCTCCACAAGCATTTAATGCAGAAGAGTCTTGGAGAGTGAGACAATGTCACCTGATTTCTACCACATCAGCTTTTACTGCTGAGTTTGAGGAAACTTGGATCTGCAGCTGCACTCAGACAAACCGAATGCAGCCTGGAGTTGCAGCAAGAAGAGAAAGTATCAGCTCTGTTCAGGTGCCTTCTACAGTTAGCATAGTACAGAGACTCCTGTTAGGAACGTGTGGTGTTAAGGAGTTTGTCCAGCTGTGGCTCAGCCAAGAGGAAGCCTGTTTGGGGCTGTTGTGCAGATGGAGCAGAAGCTGTAAGACCAAAGCTACTTGGAGAAGGTCTCAACGATGGAAGGTGAGATCTTGTTAGTTGCAATTTTCTTTTTGACCACCAGACTCCACTATCTTGCTTGGGATGTAGGCAGCTGTGACAGCCACATCTTGGCTGAACTCAGTGCTCCCAACATCCCACCTTGGAAAGCAGGAGTGGTGAGAACAGCCTGGAGGAACTGGAATTAGCAGAGATCACCTGTTACGCAGAGATGGAGGAGGAATAATTGAGATATGGCAAACTAGCAAAAATTCAACTGACCTCATTAACTGAACTCCTGCAAAGCACAATTAAGAAAAAGGCTAGAGTTTCATGAACTCTTTGAGCTGGTGGCATCTCAGCTGTCTTTTTTTTCCAGCCACCTGGGTCATCCCTGCCTCCGTGTTGTCTCCTCCCTTTGACTGGCACAGCAAAATTCTGTGCAGCCCTGCAGTGAAACAGATCAGGAACTGATACAAGCTAAGACTAACCCAGCCCAAATAATAGTTGGCTCTAACTCAGATCAGTTCCCCAGCCACAAGCAAAGGGAGGGGCAGTGCAGGGACAGGAACAAATGATAAGTGAAAGGCAGGGCTGCTTCTTCTGATGCCAGTGACAGCTTCTGCCTGCTCAAGTTGTGCATGCAACTACAGTCTAAGAGCAGAGGCATTAGGGTCGATACTCAAGCCTGAATCAGCTATGGATGATGTTGGAACAATGTCGGATTGCTCTTCCTGTATCCCATGTTCATGTGTCTCCAAAAGGTACCTAATTTGAACAGCTCTGGAAAGAACAGAAGGCCAGAAATCAAAAAACAGGAATTCCCCAAATGTCTTCATTTGCATGATGCTCTGATAGCGCCTACCTTCTGATAAGGAAGGCAGAAGATAGTCACACAAGGATAGTTCTGACCACATGTGGAAACCTTGGACTCTTGCTACCTTGGTTGCCACTGTAGTCTAAATAGAGTGGATTTCTGAAGCCTTTCTAGACAGAAGTAATATTCTAGCACTATTTGAAAGTATTATTATTTCTTGTAAATACTTCTGATGCTTCCAAAATGTATATCTTGCAGTTACACTGCTGTGGTGATGAAGTATGAGATTTTGGACAATCTGCCAGATATTGGAGAAGTAAGGCCATATTCTTGCAAAAGCTATATTGACAAAACAGTTCAAACCAAAGAAAAATGCCAACTGATGTTATATCTAGACATAAGAAAGGGGAAGATAAGGATGAATATAAGTCCGCTCGTAGAAACCCACTGTGAGGTTAAAGGTGGCTTTATTTAAGAAAAAATTAAAAAGCACGGTAAAGAAATGTCTCTTCACCAGGCACAGAAAAGAATCTAACTATGATCTCAAAGAAAACTACAAAAATTCTTGATGCAACAAGAGTTCATGAAGTATTAGGGAAGTTTGAAAGAAAAGGAAGGAAGGAGGGAAGGAAAAGATTTCCTTCTCAAAAAATGGTGATAACTATATCTATCAAACCCAAACCACAGATAATAAGAATTATGAAAAAACCCAGAGCAAAACTTGTAATTTTGGTAGCACAGTATACTTTGTGCAACTCTGTTAACCTTTCTAAAAGAAAGAGCTATTGGTTTTCTGGTTAATAAATAATAAATCTAACCATTTTGCCAAAGCCTGTAAATAAAGACACGGTTCCAAAAGTCAACACATTATGAGAAGCAGCCTCAGTGCATAGACTCTTTAGGCAAGCATTCAAAAAAGTAAATACAGCATGCGATTTATCTGATCTGGATGAATGTGGAAAAGAAACTTAACAAACCTGGGTTGAATTAAGACATTCCACTAGCATAACTTTTGTACAGCAGTCCCACTAGTTGGAGAAGGATAAAGGAGACCTTGTGTACACAAAGATGAAAATCTTCAAGTTACAGAAGAGGCGGTGCCCAAATAAAGTAGTTCTTCTCCTGTCTCCTCTAACAGGAAGTAATTTCGAGCTGGATTGGTGGAGAGGATATAAGCTGAGCACTCTGGTGCTTTTCTTGTAGGCCCTGACCCACTGAAGGAAACGGTCCACCAGCCACTCAGCCATCAATGCTCTTCCTCTCTCTCTGACGCCAGCCTAACCTCATCCTTAGCCCAGGCAGCATGCTCAGCAACCCTTCCTCTGCCACCTAGGGAATCCTACAGCTCTGAACTCAAGCTCTTCCTCTCCAGTGCTTTGGGAGAAACAGGCACCCAAGATTAAGAGCTGGCTTTCCACCCTCAGAAAAAAAAAAAAACAAAAACAAATGAGCAGGAAACTCCAGTTCTTCACAGCAAGTTACTACTTACTGAGCAGAAGTTGAAATTTCTCTCCTTGTTTACCCACAGCAAAGGACATTGGAGGTCTGGGTTCAAATTTGTCTTCTGCCTGCTTTGCAAAAAGGGTTTCAACAAAGATCTCTGTCCTAGGAAAGTGCATGGGCTGTAGGCACTCTTCAACGGAGCTATTCTAAACTGGAAGAGGGGAGATTTAGATTGTATATTAGGAAAAAATTCTTTACTGTGGAGGTGGTGAGGCACTGGAACAGGTTGCCCAGGGAAGTTGTGGATGCCACATCCCTGGAAGTATTTAAGGCCAGGCTTGATGGGGCTTTAAGCAGCCTGGTCTGGTGGGAGGTGTCCCTGCCCATGGCAGGGGGGTTGGAACTCGATGATCTTTGAGGTCCCTTCCAACTCTAACCATTCTATGATTCTATGATTCTATTCCACTGTCAGAGTGATCAGTGCAGAGACCTGGATTGCGGCCCTTGTTCTAGTGAAGAAAATTGCAGAAAATTCCAGAAGATGAAATTGAAACAGATTCCTATTGGAACTCTGTGCAACTGTCTCTCACCCAAAAAGTACCTAAATAGCTTGCTCTTTAAAAAGAACAGCTTGAAGATACAATTGCACTAAAAGGAATGAAACATATATTAGCAATACTATATATCTGATCTTAACAACCTTTTGAAGTCAGTTCTTCTCCTGAAGTTAATAGCATGTGAGGTTCAGGGCCTGTAGGGATAGGTGTCCCACCACCTTCTGCATGATCCAGGGGCCAGGAGCTGAGACAAAGCAGTCCTCTCTGGGTGGAGTCTCTTCACAAACAGTTGTTTAGACTTGATATTACAAGGGCATTGATTGGTCTTTTGGAAGGCAATTGGTTCGGTTATACAAAGGCTAAAGAACTTAAATATTGAAGGTCTGAGTGGTAGACTTAAGAGGGTTAGATGGCTTGAGAGCAGCTTGGGTTTAGGTTGCTTTGTGTTTTGAATAGCACTTGATCAAGATGAACAAGGTTTCAATACTATGGACATTAACTCTTTATGTAAAGTTGGACTGAATTGACAAAAGGGGCCAGAACTAGCCCCAGAAGAACAGACCCCATGTCTTTTCTCCTTCCTAGTGAAAACCCTTGCACTGGGCCATGTTTTCAGAGGTTGAGAACGGTGAGATGTGCTGTAATCCCACAAAAGGAAAGGCAGAAATTTGCAACAGGAGGACCAACAGTCTAGCAAGTAGCCACTCCCCTAATCCTGCAATACACAGACACTTAAAGTCACCTTGTGATAACTAGTCTGCATAAGGTCAAGTACATGTTTCTTTCCATGATAGGGTTGTCGTGCCCTTCCATCTCCTCAAGCAGATAGTCAGACGACGTTCCTCACTAAAATCCTCCCTAAAACAGAACTGTGCTGACAGACAGAATTTATGCATGATTTTTCCTGTATTTTCATAAGTATCATTTGCTGCAAATCAAAATTACACATTTACCAATGTATGTAGGTCGTGAAGTATAGAAATGGAAGACATTTATGAGTTTATAGATATATACAGGAGGCATTTTTAACACAAATACATGACTACATGCAAAGAATGGAGTTTCTTATGGAGTATCAACAGACTGTGATGACCTTGCAAAGAGTTAAAAAAAAATCGTTAACCCTGAAAAATAAACTCATATGAACCAAGAATTCATTTCTCCACCACAAAGTTCTTTTTGATAACTAGGATTAGTAGATGTTACACAGCTATAATGAGTAGATGCTACCAAATGATGCTGTCTTGTGGTATGCCCTTGCTCTAGTTAGGTGGGCCGCTGCTTTCCCTGAAACCACTGAAATAGGAGGGATGGCTCCTTAGTAAAAAAGATTGTGCCCATGTCTAACTACTTCTTTTTAAAGCAAAGTGGCATCTCAAGCTTGAAGCATTTTAAAAATTAAGGGATGATAGTCCTATAAGTGTTTCCAGAAACTGTTAAGTAAATACACCCAGTAAGTAGATCCATGCTTCTCATACGAGTCATTTCACTCCTAAATTCTCAGACCACTTTCTTAATAGAAATCACAGAATAAGGAAGTCTGTTTAGTTTGGTTACTTTCATTTCTCTGTTGTTTTTTTTTTTTTAATTTGGTCTCTGCCCTAGAAAATATAATTACAATCCCTATAAATTTTCTCAGTGTTGAATGTGGTTAATGAATTTGCCCAGATTTTAGGCATTTTCTCTGCAAGGGTTCAATTTTTTTAGTTCATTAGTTGGATTTTTTTTTTAAAATTCTAAGAGGAAAAAGGGTCTAATGACATAAACTGTGTTCAAAGGTTGTAGAATCATATTAGATTATTTCCAGTAATATCCCAAATATCTAGTCCCCTGAACAAAAGCAGAACCTGCAGCTCTATCATCTTTATTCTTAAACTCCTCTGCAGAAGAGATGCCTATATATTATTCTCTGGGAGGGCAGGTGTGCCCTTAAGTATAACTTAAGGTTATCCCACATTTTTCATTGTGAGACCCAGTTTTTCAATCATCTGTTGCCTTCTAAAGCTAAATCATTTGGTCTGAAATTTCACAAAGATTATGGCCTCAGCCTGACATTTTTGGCCAAAACTATTAAACTACTTGAGAAACAAGGTCAAGTAACACAAGCTGTCCTTAAAAAAATCTGCCAGCCTATTCTTTGAAGCAAGGCCTTGAAATTTGGTCAAGGAGAGCTCTAATAGAATTTTTCTGAAGATTATTTTTTTCTGAAAAGTGAAGCATACTAAATATCACAGTTTGCAATTGTTCAGCAGAGATTAAAAAATGCTTAGCAGCTGCTTCAGAAGATGTCATCCTAAGATGGCAATTACGAGTGCAGGGAGCAAGGCAAAAACTAGGCTCACAGATCAGACTGGAAAAGAGCAGCCTTTGGCTTTTTCAGGTATCTGCCTGGAAGAATCCTATGGGAGATTGTCCTGGAGAGGAGACCAGAAGATCAGTTGCTTTTCAGGGATGCTCTCCTCCACACTAAAGACTGGTTCATCCCAATGAGCTGGAAATGACAGAAAGGCAGCGAGAGTCTGGCAGAGATAAACAAGGAGCTCCTGACAAAACTGGAACATAAGAAGGAGGCATGTAAGAGGTAGGAGGAGGGACAAGTGACCTGGCAATAATATGGAGATGCTGTCCAAGCATGTATGGATGGGGTTAGGAAAGCCAAAGCCCACTTGTATCTGAAGTGGGATGTGAAAGGCAAGAAGACGAGCTTCTTTAGTTACATCAACAGCAAAAGGAAGATAAGGGAAACTGTGGGCCTGCTGCTGAATGGAAAATGGACTTGGTGACAGAGGATTTGGAAAAGGCTGAGGCACTGAATGCCTTCCTTGCCTCCATCTTTACTGGTGAGATTTGCCTTCAAGAATCTCAGGTTCCTGAGAGACAGGTGGGAAAGTATAGAGAAAGGAAAATTTGCCCTAGGTAGAGGAGGATCAGATGGAGGAACATTTAAACAAACTGGGTATACACAAGTTCCTGGGACTTGAAGAGTGCTGAGGTAGCTGGCCAATGTCACTATGAGGTCACTCTTGATAATCTGTGAAAGGTCATGGCAACTGAGAGAGGCTCCTGATGACTAGAAGAAAGCAAAAGCCTGTCTTTAAGACGAGAGAGTGGGAAACCTCAGATCTATCAGCTTTACCCCAGTCCTAAGAAGGTGACGGAACAAATTATCCTGGAAACCATTTCTAACCGCATGAAGGACAGAAAGGTGATTGGGACTTGTCGTTTTGGATTTATGAAGACAAAGATATGCTTAACCAACCTGATAGCCTCCACAGTGAGATTGACTGGTTCAGTGGGTGAGGGGAGAGCAGTGAATGATGTTTATATCTTGACTTCAGTAAGGCTTTTGACATTCTCCTGTAACATCCTAATAAATGTATGAAGTATGGGCTATGTTAAGTGCACAGTGAAGTGGATTGAAAACTGTCTGAACTCTGAGGCCCAGAGGGTTCTCATCAACAGCACAAAGTCCAGCTCGAAGCCAGTCATTAGTGGTGTCTGGTAGGGGTCAATACTGGGGCCCACAGAGTTTAACATCTTCTTTAGTGATCTGGACAATGGGATGTCACATTTTCAGTGATGGGGGGAACAGGTATCCTACCACTCTCAGTACTCCCTCCAGATGTCTGCTAGCTCTCATGCAAGCTGTGTTCCA
Source organism: Pedionomus torquatus (assembly GCA_013398155.1). Lineage (NCBI taxonomy): Eukaryota > Metazoa > Chordata > Aves > Charadriiformes > Pedionomidae > Pedionomus > Pedionomus torquatus. The sequence goes on from VZRU01019186.1 coordinate 157,161, forward strand.
GATATGTGATAACAAACACATAACTCCACTCTTCCCTTCTCAACTCTTCCTTGGATACTTGTGAAGTCAAGCTCCAAAATTTAAGAAGTTGAGTTCTGAAAGGCTAACGATGAGGAAAGTAGGTTTTTTGTACAAAGCCAGTTCTGCCCCTTGCATGCATGCATAATGATGAAGTCTTTCATTATGTGAATGTTATTCCTGCACAATTCTTCATTTATTATGAAGGATGAGCAGATCTCATGTAGTAAGTTCAGTATTTTCTGTTCTCATAATTATTCTATGCAGGGCTATACATATATTTACTCTCTGTTACTATTCAGACTCTTCTTAGAGACAGTTTTCTTAACTCAGAACTTTTTTGCAGTCTTCATTTTCACATTGTTCAGAATCTTCTTCATGGGAGAAGAAGTTGCATTAGAATCCAGATCTCCAGGTTAGCTTTTAGCCATTTTAACATTGAGACAAAGCTTAATCTCCGTTGCTGCAACAACAGTCAGAATCCCAAAGAAAACAATATTCATTACAGAAGTTCATCCATTTTAAGGACAAATGCAGCCTTTTTCTTAAATGACACTGTGTGGGTAAAATGGAGTATCCTCATACACATAAAGACCATACTCACAAGGAAAGATAAATGACAGTTGCACATCAGGCTTAGGACATAATATAATCTCCTAGGACTTTGAGTTCTGCAGGGTATTTTCTCTGCAATGAGTACCTGGACATCTCAGTACATGGCAATTTGCTTTTTACAGACCAACAGTTTCTTGGGCCTGCAATCACCTTCCTTTTTGTAGCTCTCTGTACACTTATGTATGCTTTACTTTCCATTTTCTGTAGGCTTCTCCCATTAGCTCTAGGAAGTGGATTACATGTTTAATAGGTCCCACTGCAAACTGAAATATCTGCTACAGAATTGTGTTTAAAAAAAAAAAAAAAAAAAAA
>VZRU01019187.1:0-32967 GCA_013398155.1 Pedionomus torquatus
CGTAAGTTTGTTCTACGCAAGTGTCACTGTACACGCTGTGTTTACAGGCACGTGTGGGTGGTTCTCACGGGATTCTGTGCTAAAATTCATGCCTGGTAACTCCTAGGCTTTCTTTTGAACCCTTGAAGCGAGGGGAATGCCTCAAGAGGTGTGGGAGATGTCTTGAGGAACAGTGCTGGAAGGGAGGGGTTTGCTCCCTAGAAAGGGAAACTGAGGACAGGTTGGAGGCTTATTTCCCTGGAGGCTTTACCTCCTGGGAGCTGCAGATGTAGCAAGAAGCCTGTCACAGAACTTACTCCACAGCTTGTAGGGGCTACTTGGCTTTGTGTGTTTATTACTGTCCTGCCCCTGCTTTCCCCTAAATCTGGTTTTGGGAAGGAGGTATTATCAGCTTCATGTTATGATGATGAATAGTGGCTTTATTCTTTAATCATACTGTTCTATAGCCAGCATGGGAGGGGTGGAGAGAAACTTGACTTGATGATGACTTGTGCCTTCCAAAGGTGAATGACAGGCTTACTTACAAAACATGCCTTGTGGATGATGTGTCTATTGCTAAATTATCTCCCTTAACCTCACACCCAGCTTTGATAAGAAACACCCAAATTGTGATAAGAAAGATCACAATGCAAATGAGGTGCTCCATATAGTTTAAAACACCAGGAAGTAGGATTTATATTTATTTTTTTTAGGGAGACACACTGGAAATGTTGCATATGGGAATTTACAAGGCCACTTGAACACGCTCACACTAGTTATGGTTTGCCACGTCACTGGAAATAGTGGTGGTGTGCTGCATGATGTGCTCTTGGGACCTGGGTGGAGGGCAAATATTTGTGGTTTAATTTAGAAACGTTCTTCCCCAGTGTTGTTACTAGTTCACCTTGCTTTCAAGAGAAGATTATCTTTGTATGAATTGACTTTGAGTACTTTTGCTGTTCCATAGCAAAATGAACCTTACTTGGCAAAGGTGAATGATTGTGGGTCAATATTGCTTCCCTCAATTAAACATGCTTTATAGCTTATTAGTGTATTAAATTATCTCCCTCTGCATGAATGCTGAAATTCTATAAAAGATTTATATCACTTTTTGAATCTCCACAATATGATTTAAAACATTTATTTCAATAGTAACTTAGTATATACGTGAGATCTTCCATTAAAAAAGATCAGCAAAAAGGTATTGAATAAAAACCAAAACAAATTTAAAATAAATATTGTTTCTCTGACAATTGTTAAATCAGACTCAGAAAAATGAGTTAACTGCAGGTATGTATAGCCATTGCTTTTAGGCTAGCACTTTTATTGCTAAACAGGTCGATAACATATGCAATTATTTAATATTTTTGTGTATGTTTTACAAATTCCTATCTTGTTCACGTATGGTTTAATGATGTTATCTTACACTTGCCATTCAGCTGAAGGCTTAAGATAGAAGTGTAGAGTGTTCTAATATTAAGTTGGTTTCAATCAATTTAAATGCACTGAGATACATAAAAACAAATTTCTATTTCAAATAGTTGTGTCATCTGTAGACTGAAGGGATTAGTTTTGTAACTGAGCCCTCTAAGGCTTTAGAGCTAGTAGTTTTCTTCATGCTGTTGCTGCTCTTGTTTTGACTTGAATAGAGGAAAAATCCAGCTGCTAACCTTAGGATCCTTGGCCAGCTTTAGGGATCTGGCATGTGCTATCTGGAGACAGAGTGAAGAAAAGAATTGTTTTGTACCTGCACAGGAGGCGTCTCCTGTTGAAATCTGCTTTTGGACTTGAGCAAACTCTGGTTGGAGATTCTGACTTCTGTCTGCTTAGTGGTTTTAGAAAGAGCAAACACTCCTTACAGTTTTAGTATACATTATTTTAATGACTATTGTAGGCTATATCAGAAGTATCATAGAGGAAAACATGTTTTATATTTCATTAAAAAAACCCCTGTGCTTTTATTGATCTTCCTTTTTAACAAAATTCTGCTATAGAGCTACGACAGGAGCTGCAGCTCTTCTGTGGTGATACATGGCTACATGGATCCCTCTTCTGTCAGTAGGTGTGTGGGACCAGGTTGATCGATGAGGATCAGTCAGGCTCTAGAGTTCCTTTCTTTTTTGTGTGCTTTCACATAGGCCATGTCAAGAGCAATATTGCTACAGAGCTTTGTCCTGCTGCTAATTGCTACTTGGCAATATATTCCTCTTCTTCCTTATCCCAGTTTCTCCAGGTAATGTTGGTTCATTACAATATATCTAGAAGTCAGTAACTCTCCACGGCGTGGAACACACTGTTCCCCTGCACGCTGTGTCTCTGCTGGTGAGAGGCAGCGCAGCTGGTGCTCTGGCAGCTCTTGGTTTTCCATAGATACACCTTGTGGCCACCGCAGTTCAGAGCTTGGTGAGGGTGGTGTGCGAAGCTGCTGCTGGCTCCTGTCACCCTCTATAAGGGCAAGGAAGTGTGAGGACATTCACCTGAAGCTGGCTCCTCATATCATCTACAAGATGTTTGGTGTTTTTTTTTATTTTATTTTATTTTATTTCTTCCCCAAAAGACCATTAATTTTGGAAGGGAAGAAATTTCACACTCCACACTTCGGGCTTCTTTGGATTGCCTCAATAAGGCAAAGCCTTTTAAGCTGTTGCTTCATATTTTTATGTCTGGTGTTGGCATTCGTAAAAGGGCAAGCTATTTTCTGTCTTAGGATTTCAAAATGGATTAGTCAATGTATATCGGCTACCATATGGCTGATAAACCTCTCCCTTCAATATTAAAGCTCAGCTGACTAAAGCGCAGACTTCATCCTCTTCATGCTTCGGGAACATCCCTGTTTTCTGAAATTTATAAGACAGCTATTTGGAATAATCTCTTTACTTTGTTTCCCAAGAGCAGTGACCCATAGCCTGCTGCAAGATCAGACACCAAACCTCGTAGTCGCTGTTTTTGTAGTGAGTGTTGCCCCGTTTCACGTAGGATGTTGTTACCAGCCTTCTCAGAGGGTATTAACACAGCCACACTTGAAGAATTATGAACAGTTACTTACAGCGACTCGCACAGACTCCACAAACAACAGTGCTTTTTTAAAATTTGGTTTTGGGAGGGTTTTCTTGTTTTTTTTCAGCGGACCTCCTCGTCTGGAGTTTGGCTAGTGAGGGCACTGGAGGGAAAGCACACAGAGGGAGGCATGGAACATGTCCTGCCTCTGCTGCTAGGGGATGGTGCTTTTGGATCTTAGACACACAGGGAACGTAACATGCCGAGATTGTGATCCTCCTAGCTATCATCTTCAATACATTTACTGCTTTTCCTAAAAACTATACTTCTCTTTCCTCTCCATGCTTTTAGCAAGTTAGAAGTATTCCTTGTCAACAACCATTTCTTTGTTAATAGAAAATGGCCAGTAGGTACCGTGCTGCTTAATTCTTCCCTTTGTGAAATAAGGACAGAATTTTTTAAAAACAAAAAGTTGAGTGGATGTTAAAAATTGATTAAAGCTGAAGGCATTGTTTGGTCTTAGTGTGTTCAACGAGCACCTTGGATATGGTAAGTTTTATCTCCCTTTGTGTTGACTGAACAGTTGTTTTCAACTGTAACTACAGAAAGAGTCCTGTACTTCCTGCTGCTTTGAGGGAAGGGCTAAAGGTTGACTGAAGGTCTGTCATTTCTAAGAGAGAATAGACTATTAAAATTATTCTCTCCTTTTTTTTTTTTTTTTTTTTTGTTTTGTTTGGTTTTTTGTTTTCATTACTTAATGTGAATGCTTGTGGGTCTTGGGAAACGATGTATCTGAGACCCTGAAGGTCACTGGTGGTATGGGAAGGATGGGTTAGCATTATGGGTTGCATCCACTGCTGGCTTTCTAGTTCCAGAAAACTGAAAAATCTGGAAATCTTTGCATGGTCTGTTGCAAGTATGTCTGTTTTTATGTACTGAGTTGTCAGAACAAAGATTTGGGTCGTCTGCTGTCCCATCAGAGACAGAAGCAGTAGGGAATGCTGTGGAAAAGAGCTTTAAAGAAACAGACTATGTAGCATGTTCCTCATCACTGGTTTAAGGACTTGCCCAACTGGAAGTTTCATGTCTTCCAGAGATTTAATTCGGATGAATGTGACTGGGGTGTGAGGTTTGCTTGGTTTTGTTATTTTTTCCTTTTTTTTTTTTTTTAATTAATGAAGAAAGATCTAGTATCTTGGTCCTAATGAAATTGTGAATGTGGTCTTGATTACATAGCGGTTTATAGCAATTTATTTTTAGACTTTTATGAAAATACAGCCACATTTGTGTGAAATGACATATAAAAAATATATCCAGGCACTCAAAAGTGTATTTAAAGACAGATGTGAACTCAGAATGGCTAAGAAAGGTTGGGATAAAGTGAATAAAGACAAGAAATGCAGAGATACAGGAGAATAGCATTAGTAATGTGGAGCTCACTTGGAAGTATGGTAGCGTGGGCTTATTTCTAAAGCACCACATTAGAGTTTGGCGCTCTATTCTACAAAAGGATAGTCATTTATATTTCAGGGTACTTTTGTCTTGAGGTCCCGTTTTCCCCTTGTATTGTTTTTAATTCTCTAATGCTCACATATCACTCACAGGTTCTAAACTGTCAAGGAAAATCAGATCCACAGTGGAGTAGGTGGCACACAGTGACGCTGTGCAGGTTGCTGTGAACTTGTTTGAGTCTCTGTATGTATAGATTTAATAAAGCATTCTCTAGAGAGTACAACACTAATTATGAAAATGCCATTCTGCATGTCAAAGAGCTGTAGTAATAGTATTTGGTGATTCTCCAGTCTGCTATGACACTTTGCCTTAAGTACATTTTCTTGCGTGTTTTAGTGACCACATCACTGAAAGGGATTTTTTTGACCTAAAATGTCAAAGCTCATTGAGCGTAGTCATCTTATGAGAAAACCTATGCACTTTACACATAAATTGAATCCTGACTTTTTATTTTTATTCTGTTCCAGTCTTTGTGGATTTGATCTACGGACGGACTGTGGTTCCCTGTTATGTTTCACCCTTATGTGGAATTTAAACTGACCTTTAGTGAACAGGATTTTCTTTTGAATGTGAGCACATGCAGTTTGGGTGAATGGGTTCCTGGGTGCTTTGGGCTACTGTGGGAGCTGGTGGTGGTGGTTCAGCAGGTGACACTGGGCACTGCGAGCTCTGAAGTCACTTGGTGGTTACACCAGCCATGAGTCAGGCACTCTTAGCTCAGTAGATGGGTATTGAGCAGAGGGGGGGAGAGGCTAAAGCCAGCTGGATATAAAAAAACTTGCCCAAAATGTCATCCACAACATACACACAGTCTAATTAAAGGCCTTGATGGATGTCTCAAATTCATTGCACGGTTTCAATTTTCTTATTTTTTTCTAATATTATTGTCTAATATTTTTCCTAACTGTAGATAGTAGCATCATTAATAGGCAGACACATGAAGATGATTACTTGTACTTTACTAATAGCTTAAGTGGGCTGAGTAGTTATAAACCCCTTCATCCCAGAGAAACTTCATAAGAGTTTTACTAATTCATTGGGAAACCTCTATTCGATAAGTTAATTGCATCCTTATTTATGCTGTCTCAGACAGCAGAACCATGGGAAAAAATGAGTTCTTTTTCTGTATGTCTCCTGAGTAGAACTCTAAATCTTCCTTAAATTGAAGAAAAAGGAAAAAAAAACCCACCTAAAACCCAAAGAAACAGCCATTTAATAAATAAAAAAAAAAAAAAGTAGAAAGTATTTGCTGAAGCAGGAAAAGCTGTCAGGTTGGTTTGTTCCTTTTTTTTTTTTCCCCCAGATCAAATAAGTCAACCTGAAAGACGAAGAGATCTCTAGCTTTTTTTGCCAGCTGTTTCAGGTTCCTTTATTTACTTGTTTATTATATACTTTCTTTTTCAAACAAGAGAACTGAGAATTGGCAGAACGAAATGGTTGCTGTCCGTTTGAGGAAGATACTGTCATGCACAGCTGATGATCCTGCAGTATTCTTGCAGATGCTGTCTCTTCAGGTGATGAAGCACTAGGGGCTGAGCCTTGCTGAACTGAGACCACCCTCCCCGTGCTTCCTAACTTGGGTTTGGTGATAGTGTGACCCACCTTACCTCTACTGTTCTCCTCACCCAGGCCTGTTTCTCCTGTTCAGGTCCTGTACCTGAGTACTGTTGCCTTTTGTAGACAAGTTGTGGCAGATCTTGTAACAGTGTCCTGGTTTTTGAGAGCGGGAGGGAACTGGAACTTGTCAGGCAGAGTCTCTGTCTCATAGCACCCGTTCTTTCCTTTCCTTCCCAGCCTGTCTTCTGTCTGCCAGGGCTGGAACTCTTCTTTGCTTTCTAGAGTTAGCCCAGAAATTTAATTTCCTCAGTATTTCATGTCATTGGACATTATGATAAATTGTTGCCAAGTGTACCCGTGAAAGCATGATTATTTTTCATGCTGACAGTCATGCCACATTAAAAAATACCTTGATTATTTTGTCTCTAAAACCTGACTTTGATAAATGGAGTGTCTTGATTTCAATTTTTTTTTTTGGCTGAATTACTGATACTTTTTGACTTTATTGACAGTTTACAATTCTTTATTTTGAATGAGCACAAGTCATTCTCATTTTTCAGAATTGCCATGCCCAAACGTTTACTCAGATGACTCGGTGTGATTTTCAGTGGGCTGAAATACCATATTTTGCATCAAAATGCTTTTTAATGAAGTTTGGATACGAATGTCCTGTACTTGTACTATGCTTTTGAGAATTATGTTTGTTTCCTCCGTTGCAGTTTTCAGTAGCCAGAGGAGGGACTGTGCTCATGAATGCTGCAGCTATTGTTAAAGGGGAAAAAAAATTAATGCTTTCTTTGCTGGAACATGCAATCTCAGAATGAAACTTTGTTGGCCCAGATTGTTCTTTGCAGCCTGACAGGTGGCATTTTTCAGCAATGTGGAAATAGGAATACAGAACAGTTTTGGTTGGGAGGGACCTTCAAGAGCATTGAGTTCCAACCCCCCTGCCATAGGCAGGGACAAGAGGTAACAGGCACAAACTTGAACATCAGAAGTTCCATCTAAACATGAGGAGGAACTTCTTTCCTTTTAGGGTGGCAGAGCCCCGGAAGAGACTGCCCTGTGGTGGAGTCTCTGTCTCTGGAGACATTTCAAACCTGCCTGGACACATTCCTGTGCAACCTGCTCTGAGTAGACTTGCTTTGGCAGAGGAGTTGGACTAGATGATCTCCAGAGGTCCCTTCCAACCCCGTATCATTCTGTGTAACTGGTATTTGCACTTTTTCCAGTAAGTAGGAGGGATTAAGACCTTTCTACCTAACCTTATTCATGAGATGGCATCCTTGAGTTTCTTGTCTGTAATTCTTATGTGTAGTCAGCCCTTCAGCTAGATTGATTTTCTTTATCAGGCATTAATGCATGATGCACATGCAGGTACCTGGCAGGACAAGTGATGTAACAGAACTCACTAAAGGGGAAAGAATAAGGAGATGTGGAAAATACACTTGATGCTGGTGGCTCTGAAGTAGAAGATTGGGGGTGGTAACTAATGACTATTCTGAATTTAGGATAGAAGGATACCTGTGTCCCCACACTGAGTAGAAGTTTCAAATTACGAAGTCCCTGGGTAAATTTTTCTAGCTGTGGCATACACGTTTTTTAAATCTAGTATAAAACTTCATCTCCCCTTACTACCGGTGCGTTGGTTTCTCTCAAGTTATATTGTGACCCCCTTTGGAATCATTAAGGGAGTAGTTGTGTACTAGTCATGGGAAGTGTCAGGATAAAGCTTTTCAACAGTTGTTTAAAGATGCACATGATGTCCTTTATAAAAAAGTATTAAGGTTATTAATCTTGTACATCTTTTATTTAAAGTCTGAAACTCCATTAATGACACTTGTGTTTTTCCTGTGTCTTTGATGCAATTAATAATCTTAAACTCATTTAGTCCCAGTGTTCAGTGTTGAGAAACTCTGACCATGCAACATATTTTTCATAACTTTGTGCTTGTATAACTCATTTAAGATTTATTCAGCATGAGTAATTTATATTGTGTCTTGGATTATTAACTCCAGTGAAGAAGCTGGGATGTGCTGAAAAAGATCAGTTAGCTGAAGGGAGCTCTTCAAGAAATGTTCGTGTATTTTTGTATGTAGTACATATTAACTTTCTTCTTTATTTTCACATCTTACGCTTTCTCTTTTTCAGCTGTCAAACGTTTGATGAAAGAGGCTGCAGAGCTGAAGGATCCTACAGATCATTACCATGCACAACCTTTGGAGGTTTGTTTGTATGTTTGCAAAAGCTTGTAATTGGGCTGTGTTACTAATACATACTCCATAAATTTCTCTGTATGCATATATATTTAAAAATATACATACTTAGATACTAGAAGACCTTTTCAAACTGATCCAGTTTTTTGTTTTTTTCCTATGATGGGAATCAACAGCGGTATTCCACTTTAATGGTACCATAGCTCTAGGTTGTGAGGGAAAGTACATGGTAGTTGTTTTACATTGCACTTAAGTAATTTTATTGCATGGGTACAATGTATTTATTCCTCCTCCTCGTTTCTGAGACCACATAAATACATGAAGTTAAGCTTTAGACACCAAAACCTGATATTTGCCTCAGGTGCTGAGTTGTTCAACAGAACACTTCAGCCTCGGTGATCTGTGAGAATTCACTGTTTTGCATACAGAAAACCATGAAGAACGTAAATGGGTGCAATTCCAGATGCATTGTAAGTGGGAATGCTTAGATTCTACTTAAATAGTAGCTTGTTGAAGTCTTCTAAATGCCCAGTTAACTTTTTGGGCTGAGAGGACAGTGAAGTTCTGCTGGTTAGAAGCTTCAACAGAAACCCCATTTGATTTCAGTGGAATAATGAAAAAATCAATGTTCTGTGCAATTCACTTCAGTTTTTTTATTTAGCTGTTCACAGAAATGCATAGCACACTTAACACGCTTGGAGAAAATAGCTTGTTCCTAGGTGCTATAAAATATACCTTATTATTGAATAATTTCTGTCTACACCTTGTGTTTCCCCTTCTTGTGGGGAAATGTAAAGTTTAATTCATGCTATTGCTTGTAAATTACATGGAGGTCTTATTTCTGGGTTAGAACAGCAACTCACTGGGACAAGAGCAGTGGCAGATGAAAGAAAAGGATGGAAACATCGACACTAACCTCCATCCTTATAAAAATTGTAACTAAGTGGGCAGTCATGGCCCCGTGATACCGATGGTCAGCAGTAGCTGACAGATGTGATTCACTTGACACCAAGCCTCATTTCAACTGCTGTCCTAACAGTAGGAGTTGTTTGGTTTGTAAATATCCAGGAGGTTGTGGGCATCAGGAGATCTGCTACACAAAGCCAAAACCACAGAACCCCCAAGAAGTAATACTTAACGAGAAGGTATTTATATGTCCAGTGAAAATAGTATTCCAAATTTGAAATTGCACCTGTTGTGCGTTAAGGCACAGTAGCTATTTCAAAATTGTTTATTGTGGTGAGTTGATCCTGGCTGGATGCCAGCTGCCCACCAAAGCTGCTCTGTCACTGCCCTCCTCAGTTGAACAGGAGAGAGGATATAGAATGAAAGGCTTGTGGGTTGAGATAAAGACAGGGAGTTCACCCAGCGATTACCATCATGGGCAAAACCAGGTGTGACTTAAGGAAATTAGTTTAATTTTATTGCCAGTCAAAATCAGAGTAGGATAATGAAAAGTAAAACCTAAATCTTAAAATACTTCCCTCCCACCCCTACTCTCCTTCCCAAGTTTAACTTACTCTGGAATTCCCTACCTCCTCCTCTCCAAGTGGTGCAGAAGGGTCGGGAATGGGAGCTGTGGGCAGTTCATCAGATGTTTTCTCTGCCACTCCTTCCTCCTGAGGAGGAGGACTCCTCACATTCTTCTGCTTCCATGGGAGACAATTCTCCACAGACTTCTCCAACATGAGTCCTTCCAAGAGGCTGTGGTTCTTCACGAACTGCTCCAGTGTAGGTCTCCTCCATGTGGTCACAGGTCCTGCCAGCAAACTTGCTGCAGCATGGGCTCTTCTCTGCATGGGGCTACCAGTCCTGCCAGGAGCCTGCTCCAGCATGGCTTCCCAAAGGGTCACAGCCTCCTTCAGGCATCCACCTCCTCTGGTGTGGAGTCTTCCAGGCTGCAGGTGGGATCTCCTCCACCATTAACCTCCGTGGGCTGCAGGGGAACAGCCTACCTCACTGAGGTCTTCACCATGGGCTGCAGGGGAATCTCTGCTCCAGCACCTGGAGCACCTCCTCATCCTTCTTCTTCACTGACCTTGGTGTTTGCAGAGCTGTGTCTCTTACATATTCTCACTTCTCTCTTCTGTCTGCTGTGCACAGGGTCTTTTTGACTCTATCAGACTGGGGGAGCTTCTAGCAGCTTCTCAAAAAAGCCACCTCTGTAGCCCCCTACTACCAAAACCTTGCGAACCCAATACATTTATGGAGTAGCAAAAGGATGGGATGTCAACTTGCTGTGTTGGCTTGGGCACAGAAGGGGCTTTGGGGAGGCTGTGATTGATGTTCTTTCTTGGAGTGGGTCTCCCCTCTGTTCTCAAGAAGTGATTAATCCCTGGGGCAAAGGCCCAGTGTTCCCCTTAACTCAACTCAGTTTTCTGTCTGTCAGGTAATAAAACTCTTATCATAATGGATACAACTAGAATGGAGGACTTGAATAATGAATTTGAGGGTTGCAACAAAACCCTTGTGTCAGAAAATTACCAGACAGCTGTAACATTTTATCCTTTTAACCAGATCTTAGTACTGTGTTGGTTGTTTTACTCTCCGTGTGGTTTTGACTTCTTAAAACTTCTGCTGTGCGCTGTTTCTTTACTCTGTCCTTGTTCAAGAAAATGATGTTTAATGTCTACTTCTTTGAAATGCTCTTCTTTCTTTTTATTTTTTTTTTTTTCTTTTAGGATAATCTTTTTGAATGGCACTTTACTGTTAGAGGCCCTCCAGATTCAGATTTCGATGGAGGGATTTATCACGGGCGAATAGTGCTACCACCGGAATATCCCATGAAGCCACCCAGCATTATTTTGCTGACGGTAAGCATGTTCACTGCATTTTCCTTTTGATGTAATCAATTTAACTGTATGTGTCAGAGAGACATTCTTGGCATTTAAGGTAATTTTATTATTGTAAGAAAGGTGGCATAGTGCTGTTAATGCTGCCAGTTGAAGGCCAGAAATCTTCTAAGGTGACTTTGGTGTTTTGTAATTATATGAAGCTTTGCTCCTAATAAATGGACTTTTTCTCCAGGAGTAGTCACATTGCTAATGGGATTGTCTAATCTGTTCTGTCCATGCGCCCTCTTGGTCTCTGTTGGTGACATTGGTCACATGTAGGAAGGTAAGACCTATGGCTTGGGGCAGAGGCCCCCATTTGGGCATAGTTTCACAGAGCTACAGCTTTGCAGGCTGTGCATGTGGAGTGTGGGTATTCACAGGAGCAAGAGGCAAGCTACCAAGTCACACTGAGACATGTGAGGAGTCAGTCAAGGGTTTTTTCATGCATGAATAAAGGCGGACTTCTTTATTAAGAAATCTAAATGCTAATTTTGTGAGGTTGGCAGTAATATAATTATCAAGTGTTGTTTGCATATAGATTTGTTTGGTTGTTTTCTTTACAACTCCTACCAAAACCCAAGCATTTACTTCAGTGTGTTTTATTATATCCTTCTCCTTCCTTTGAAGGCCAATGGCAGGTTTGAAGTGGGGAAGAAAATTTGTTTGAGCATCTCGGGGCATCATCCTGAAACATGGCAGCCTTCATGGAGTAGTAAGTAGCAATCATTTGGAAAATGTTAATCCCATCAAGCAACTAGATCTTTAAACCGGAAAAAAAAAAATCTCATAAAAGAATGTTTATTGTGGAAAAGGCGATAGATTTTGAGGAAGTACAAGTATGGGAGAATTAGAGAAATGTAAAGCCATGAAAGAGCAATATAGGAGGATTTGGGAATGTTATTAAATAAATACAGAGTGAAAGGATTGAGAAACTGAGCAGTGATGGTAAGCTCTTATTTATTTGGGTGCACAAGCATTAAGAATTCTCAGACTACTTAGAATATTCTTTGGTTTGGGATTTTTTTAATGTTTTTTATGAAAGTACTTCAAATCCCATTATTTTCCCCTGCTTTTGCATAATTGCTAAAACCAGCTTTAATATTAATATAGGGGAGTGTGGTCAGCTTTTAATTCTGATGCTATACTTCTGAACACTCAAGAGGAAAGACAGAGCGGTCTGAGTTAAGAACAGCTGAATGTTTTCTACCTTTTTTGTTTTGAAGTTACGTTATCACAGAAATTGGGAGTTAACACAATTCATCCAAGGCAATATTTCTGTGTTTATATAATTTTAGTTTTGCTGAGTACAGTGCATCAATTATTTCTTTGGATATCAGTTGCAGTTATAAAATATGTTGATAAGATCTTAAGAGTTTTGTAGCAGACCACTCTTAGGTTTTTGTTTTTTTTAAGAGTAAAAAAATGCTGTCTTCTAAGTAGGAGATGTACATATCCCATCTCTGTTTTGTGGTACTTACCTTCATGTGGTATTTATTTACCAAATCTACTAGCCTAGTGGCTTGAATTCTTAAATTCCATGACTATGCAAAATTGAAGGATAAATATTGTCAAAAGAGGTGGTTTAGATGACAGTTTTCTTATGAGCTGCTACTAGTATTTAAATAATCTCCTTCCCCAGCATAATGACATAAAAGGGACAAATTTTGTGCTATATTGCATAAAATAGTGAGTTTATGTTCACTAAATTGCAGAATTCGTGTCTAATAGAACACATTCACAAAAAGAAGAATGCCTTATGAATCTTCCTCCTCTTTTCTTTCCAATTTGTATGTTAATTCTGCCTTACCTTACTCCAGAATCCATTTTTAAAGTCTGAACTAAATTCTTCATATTGATACAGCATTTTTGTCACAACTTGTCTTTTCTTCTCTTTGTTGGCTTGTGGAAGAATAAGGCCTTGCCTTTAATTTATAATGTGAAATTTAAAAGATGAAGAAAGCCTTGCCATGTACCAAAATACCCATGCTGCTTGTATGAAATTCAGACTACTCCTCTGGACAAAATGAAGTCTTGTGGGCAGAACTGCAGCTTTTCTGTACTGAGTGTAGAGTGAGATGAAGTAACAGTTCTTTCTGCAACCTTGTTTGTATTTGTTTTCCCTTTTTAGTAAGAACAGCTTTACTAGCCATTATTGGATTTATGCCAACCAAAGGTGAAGGAGCAATTGGATCTCTAGATTACACACCCGAAGAAAGAAGAGCTCTTGCAAAGAAGTAAGCATTAAGTTTGTTACTGTAGGTACACATTTATGTCTGTGCACGCACACAGTCTCTTTTAAGGTACACACACTCTCTTTTAGGGTAAAGTGTTGAATAGAAAGTAAGTCACTTCAGTCTCTTCTCCTGCATTTATTCCAAATATAAAAAAAACATTTTTTTATCTATGCCTTATATGTATTTTTGTTTCCTGAACATTACACAAACTCAGAACTTATGGTCAAATAAAATACTTTGAGAAGGCTGTGTTCCTTCCAGCATTGTGTGGTCAAATTAGAGGTTTGTCTGAAATTCAGACTTAGAGGTACAATTAACATTGTGATGCCTTGGGAATTGCAGTGGGGAGGGAAAATGAGTGTGATGGAATTGATAGTAAGTGATAGCAAGTGGGGGAGAAAACCACCAAAACAATGATGCATCATTTCCCTAAGTAAATAACAATAATAATAATGAAATAACACACACAAAAAATGAAGCAACAGCTTCTGAATTATTATTTTCTGTGTTCAGCAAAGAGAAAAGCAAAAGTCCTGCCCCTGGGGGAGGAATAGCACCAGCTGAGCAGCTGGAAAGGAGCTTTGAAGGGGAGGACCTGGTGATCCTGGTGGATGCCAAGCTGATCATGAGGCAGCAATGTGCTCTTGCAGCAAAGAAGGCTAGTGGTATTACGGGCTGCATTAGGAGGAGCATTACCAGAAGGTCAAGAGAGGTGATGATTCCTCTGTACTCAGGGCACTGGTGAGACATCTGGAGCATTGGTTCCAGTCCACAGCTGTGTCCAGGTCAGGGTACAAGAAAGATAAAGACTTACAGGGGTGAGTTCATGCAGTGCCATGAAGGTGATGGACAAGGCTGGGACATGTTTCGTACCAGCAGAGGCAAAGAGAGCTGGAAGTGTTCAGGCTGGAGAAGAGAAGGCTCAGGGGATCTTATCCATGTGTACAAATATCTACAAGGAAGGTGTAAAGAAGGCAGAGCCAGGCTCTCTTAAGTTGTATCCAGTGATGGGACAAGGAGCAATGGGCACAAACTGAAATGCACAAAACTCAATCTGAATGCAAGAAAACACTTTTTCACT
The DNA here is from genome assembly GCA_013398155.1 of Pedionomus torquatus. Lineage (NCBI taxonomy): Eukaryota > Metazoa > Chordata > Aves > Charadriiformes > Pedionomidae > Pedionomus > Pedionomus torquatus. Next base: position 14,411 of record VZRU01019187.1, read on the forward strand.
GTGAAGATGGTCAAAGCACTAGCACGGGTTTTCTGGAGAGGTGGTGGAATCTCTATCCTTGGAGGTGTTAAGAATGTGAATAGAAACAGACCTGAGCAATGTGCTCTGTTTGACTCTGCTTTGAGCAAGGATAGTGGACTAAATGGTCTCCAGAGGTCCTTCCCAACCTCAAGAATTCTGTGATTATGCCTGAACGAATTTTTGTACATGGGGGTTTTTTTTGGGTCTTTCTCCTTTCCCTACCTGGGGAGGTGCAGGTACTTGAAAGACCATATCCCTGTCTTCTAAGCAAAGTTACTGTATTCCAGGTTTTATCTAGTACCTTATTTTTGAAGGCAGCTGTGAGCTTCTTCTGCCGTTACTCTGAGCCAGTCGGAAGCTGCAGCCTTCCTGCACCTCCTAGTGGGTTGGTCCTGATACTCAACTACCAAGGCAGTGTGGTTTCTCAAATTCTGTGTGCTAGAGAGGAAAGGTAATGGTTTCGCAGAAGCTGAAATTCCTGGATTTGAGGTGTAAGCTCCTGGATCCAATTTAAATTTTGTAAAAATAGTTAGATCTTTATAATTTGCAATTTTAATTTGCTGCAGATGTAAAGCAAGTTTTAAAATGGTAAAAATAATTAATAAAGTATAGATAATAGCAATATGTAACCACTGATAGTATTTTCCTAAATGTCATGGGAATATGTATTTGTAGTAGAGATAATTCTCAACATGTTTTTTCAAGACCGTGTGATATGGGGTGGGGAGAAGTACTTTTAAGCTACTGGTCTTGCCACCACTGGTCTTTCTGTGGATCCTTTTGCAAATAGTTTGTTTAAACAAGCGCACAAGAGAACATTATGAGAATATGCTATTCTGAGCTGTGTCGTTTGTGGCCAGGTCACAAGACTTCTGTTGTGAAATGTGTGGCACATCTATGAAGACAGCCCTTTTACCACTAAAATCCGGAAGCGTGTCAAGCCAGGCGGACAAGGAGGCTAAGGAACTTGCCAGACAAATTAGCTTCAAGGTGAAGTCACTGTTTAAACTTTTACCTCTGTTGTGTAGAATTAAAAAAATATTGAGGAGAAACTTGTGGATTGCAGAAACATTCATCGTTGCATAAACCTTCATTGAGTGCTATGTGGACAGTCTGACAGAGAAAAATAGGAGTGGATCTCTTGTAATGTGCCAGTTATTAAAATGTGTGTCTAAGCACTAGTTGATTAGCTTTAATTTCAGTGGTGAGCACTGTAATAAGAACTATATTGTTTTTACTTCCATATTTTTAGTCACTAATAACTGGATTAAATTCTCCAGAACTAGCCTTATCATAAAAGCGTTAGGAAAGTTTGGGCAAAGCTAACCTCAATTTTTTTTTTCCTTTGTGATTTTTTTTTTTTTTCTCTTTTTGGCTTATGGAAGGAATAAAACATATTCCTACTGAAAAATGGTTGCAAATTCTTTTGAACTACTCTGCAGCTGAAGATACTGAAAGTTGAACTCTGGTATGGAAGTTGCTGTTACCCAAAAATGTGTTCTCTAGCTTGTGTTTCAGTGAAAGTAAGGTTTGTTTAGCCAAATATGTGCCTTAGGAAATTGCATGTTTTGCATGCACAATGTTGTTTTTCACTGGGTTTTCCACTAAACTCTTAAATTAGCCACTAAGGAAGACTGCTGTGCATGAGGCAGGGAACTACAGCGAAATATATAATGCCAATGTGACATTGGTGCAGAAGGCATCCTCGCTAAGATTAGGGATGCTGGTATGTCTTCTGTTATCACCATTGTTCTCCTCCTTGTCCTAAACATTACTTTTTTGTGTGTGCCATGAAAGTAAAGATTACCTTCTCTGGGGCATTGCTCTCAGTTTTGCAGGACCTGTGCATTCCTGTGTGATCTCACATCCAGATGTGTTGACACGGTTGGGTCTGTGTGTAGTAACGCTTACAATAAAAAATACCTCAAAATATTTTACAAAGGCGAGAAAGTACAGGGAGAGAGAGGTTAAAGCTGAGCTACTCAGGGGAGCAGCAGACTGCCTGCTCCTGGCTTTTTTACAATATATAAGGATTAAAAAGTGTAGGATTATTTTTACTTAAGAACTGCTGATTTTCATCACAGAAATTCTAGAAATACTAAAATATATATTTTTTTTTTACAAAGAGCTCTTAACTTTTGTCATAGTTCTGATCAAATCAAAAAAGACAGATGATGTCCTTCCCCTCCCCCCTTTAAGAAAAAGAGAGGAGAGGAAGAAATTTAAGAGATTCAGGAGCTTAGAAAAAAAACTAAACTACTTTAATGAAAACATAATTAATAATACAATAAATAATAATAATATAATAAATAATAAGAAGAAAATTTTAAAAAGGGGANGATCATCCTTTATACAGGGCATGATGCAGATGGGATGGAATACCCCAGTTGGTCAGTTTTGGGTCACCTGTCCTGTCCGTGCTTCCTTGCAGATGGGACCCTTTTATGCTTTTCCACTTCTGACCCTCCAATCGGGCGAATAACGAAATTACCTGACCTTGGTTGTTTTAGCAGTAAGTATAAGCAAGGGCCTCTCTGCACACCATTCCTTCGGATAATCAGGTCTTATCGCTGTGAGACAAAACAGTTTTCTGAACAATGTGCTGTTAATTTCAGAATTTAGTTAGTTAGAAGAAGCCCAACTAAGAAAGTAAAATTGTAAACCAGAAAATTGGTTCATTTTACCCCAAACCAGGACAACTTTCATACATTTTCCAGTTTTAAAAATCAAAGACTTAGGGACATCATTCTCTTAAGAATATTGGTGCGTTCCTTGTAACTCCACCTCCTAAGAACAAGCACTCAGCAAGGGAAAAATGAACAAAAGCTTCAGGTTTTTACAGCCTTTTACAATCCATTGTAAATTTTCCGAGGTAAATCAGTTTGGTCCTCTGGTTGCACCTTCCCTCCCTTTCTCAAATCAAATTTTAGGGATTGTCGTCGTTGTTGTTGTTGTTTTTTTTAAGCTTAATGCTTCTCTGCTTTGCTTCGTTATTGTTCATTTGATCTTAGGCTGAGGCACTTGATTGATGTGTTTGTAATAAACTAATAGTATGAGCTACTGGCAGGGAATACAAAAGTTTTTAATCATTTGGATATATTCCATATATTCCATCCAATTTATGGGGTAAGATTTAACATCAGATTCCTGATTGAGTGCATCATTTGAGAGACTCTCTCTCCTAGCAAATACACTAGCAATCTCTATGTTACCTTGATCCTTAAAGAAGAGATTTCCTAACTTTTTCTAGGTGATCTTGGGATGTGAGAAATTATTTCATACCAGTCTTAAGCAAAATGCTAACCTTAAAAAAAAAAGAAATCCCATTGTAATATTGAAAAAGGAATACGAAATTCAGGAGTAAAAAAAAAACAAACCACATTTGCACATTGCAGTTTTCCTGCTTCTGTGAACCTCCACCTTTTGTTCCTGTCTTTTTTTAATAGAAAATTACCATAAATTCCATTCCATTTAAAAAAAGTAGAAGATAGATGACTAATATGCATTACTGTAAAACAATATGCTTTATCTACATGTTGTCATCACAAGACATATTTTGCAGTAAAATTAATTCTCCACTCACCCTCATTATAGTTTTTAAATAGGTTGATCTGCATTCTCTCCAGCTTTTCTGGAAGCGGAGGTAAGGGCTGGAGGAAAGAGAGACTAAATGACAAAAAAATTATTATTTCACTTTGGGGAACTTTCAAGTGCTTTCTTTTTTTTGAATGTTAGTCTGACTTCACTTCTAGCATCCTAGACTTAGTCATTTCATGAACTAAAATAAGTCAAGCTCACATTTTGTAGAGTATGTGCTGTGTAGAGATTAACAGGAAAGATTAAAGATGACGTTTTCTTGAAAAAAACCACAGAAGTATGAAAAGTGGTGGTCGCAGATTCTGGGGAAGGAACTTGCAACTGGATGTGGGAGAGGCAAATTCACCCTGCAGGTTGTCAAATGCTGGAGCAGGCTGCCCAGAGAGGCTGTGGAGTCTCCAGCTTTGGAGATGCTCTAAACTTGACTGAATGTGGCTCTGCTTTGAGGAGGGAGTTGGCCCAGGTGACATCTAGAGATCCATTCCAGCCTAAAATACTCATAATCCTGTGTTATTTTGTTGCTGGTCCATATTTGAGTCGTAACTTGTTCTGTCTCACATTAGAAGTCATAATAGTCAAGTGTAAAAAGGAAAGCAGTGTTGTCAACTCATAAGTGTTTGTAAATTTTAAATTCATCTCCATATTGTTTCAATGATACATTTTTTGGATTCTCCTGAGATAATATACATCAAGAAACAGGGGGTTGAATTTCCTCGCAAAAAATTTCATCATGAAAAAGAATATTGTTATCTTAGGATGTTACCAGCTTGTTGCCACCATAACTGATTGTTTTCTAATACACTGTACTTCTTACTACTACTACCACTACTTATATCAGCTTTGCAGACAGGTTTTAGATTTGGAATTGTCAGCTTTATAATAAATTGAGGTGTAAATACATAACTTGGGAGGTGACTTGCTTGCTGATTAAAAATTGATCTGGTCATGAATTTTTTATTTTTCTAAAACCATGTATAAATTTAAAAGTGTTTCAGCTCAGGGCTATGATGCTGTGTCCTTTTCCATTCCCAAGGGTTTATTACTGGTGTATAAACTGTTTTAACAAGAGGTTTGTTCCTGATCTTCTACACATCACTACTGATGTCTTGTCTAAAGTTTCTAAAAGCATGAAACCTGAATTCTGGGAATTGATGCTTATTAGATATTTTATAAATGTGTACAACAGCAGTATTATAAGAATTGTATTTTTCTTTTTGCTCTGCTTGTGCTGAAATGTAAGTACTGGAAACTGAGGTATGTGAGCCAGACACAGTGCCATATATGCTGCGCTCTGGCTGTGAGGCAGCTTTAATATTAGGACCAGTATAGCCACAATAAATTAGCACTTACCAAGGGCTCGTTAGCCCTGCTGAGAAACAGGCTATATAAGTTCACTTGTAACAGCAGTGGTCAGCACTCACTTAAGAACACGAGAAACAGAAGTTTTAAAAAATGGTGTTATTTCTGGCATAATGTTGTGCTGGATCTTCTAAAGAACTTTCTTTTTTGCTCTATAGTTCTGTGTGTTTCTTGAATGTTCTACCTGTGCAAACAAAAATTTTTAAACGGATAGTTGCACGTAGTGTACTATGCACACTACACTCTCATTTCTAAAGAAGGAGGTTTTCTTAAACCAGTTGGCATGTAATGGAAAATACAGTTGGCGGACTTGATTATTACATTTCAGTAAGTTTCATATTCTCCATACATTAAAATACACGTTCCAAAATAAGCCAGATCTCTTTGGAGCAATTCTGACTCTGTTTCTGATGCATACATGCGTACTCCTTGTAGGCAGAAGTCAATTCATCCAGAAAGTCTGATGCTGGACCTTCAAACCTGTCAGGATTGAAGTATTCTGCCTCTTCGCGGGAGCCCCAACAGGACGGTGCAGCCAGAGCAGCCCAGGATCCAGCAGGCACAACGGTACAGTCCATCTTTGAGCTTTATCGGTGCCAGTACAAGCATAGTCTGCACGGGAGATCAGTACTATTAAGCTGATTGGAGGCTTCATTAAGAGTATGTAGTTCATACTTTTCTTCTAGACCTTCTGCGTGCTTTTGTACAAAATCTATGGGCAAATTTTAGCAAACAGTATGCTGAATCGCTTTTGGAATTAACGTCTCTTTGATTTTACTTCTCTTAAAAAGAATAAATAATGTTCTTTTAGCAGTTCTTGTTCCCAGTAGCTCCTTTAACGGTTCATTAAGATACTGTGGTGTCTGAAGTACTACAGTTCACCATCTGCATCGTTTTTTGAGATAGAAAACTTAGCTTGAGGCAAAACCAAAATGTTTCGGTGATAATTTGCAACTTTTAAATACTAATTAAGGATATCTTCCTGGGTTGTTTTTTGTTTTTTTTTTTTATAACCTCTTAAATATGAATAAAATATTCTTACCATGTGAAGCACGACACTTCTGTGTTAATACTGATAGGTGGAGGGCTTACATAATGGTTTCAGACTCGCCCGAGGGCTGGTGGTGGGCCAAGGCAGCTGCTGGTGTGACTGTGGCAAATGCAGTCTCAATTCACTGATAAATTGCAGGCAAATCCTAACTAAGCTGTCTTTTTTAGAGAGGACGGGGCTGCAGATCGGTTAAAAAAACTGAAACACGTCAAATAGCGTCAGACCATCTGTTGCGTGTTTGCAGCGTATTTTCAAGCTATGTAGAAATATAAACATGCTAATAGCATACTTTTTTTTTTTCCCCCCGCAATAAGGATTTTTTCAGATTGTTCAGGATTTAATAAATGATTTTATTTTATTCTTCTTATTACAAATCCTGGCTAATATAGTGGAACTAGGCAAAATACCAAGGCGTTGGTAGCATTTCCTTAAAGAAAAAGAATCTGTTTTTTTTTTTATTAATCCAATTTCTAAGATGTTTGGTTTAATCAATTATTCTGATTTATTAAATAACGATTAACTTAATTTTCAGCAGAACAGTCCCGTGTGAAATGAGACCTTTAAACGTATAAATGTATGTAAAAATATTGATATGTGATAAACTGTAAATGATGAAAAGTGGATTCATGTTTTAAGGGATGAGCCTGTCACGCTGGTGGTTGTTAGAGTTTAAAGCAATACCTGTGTTTCTGAGCTGCCACATCTTGAGTGTCAGGCGTTTTCTGGAGCCCTTGTGGGGGTGTCAACACAGCCACACAGTGGAAGAAAGAAATGGGTAAGAGGAAAGACTAGTGTAAAGAATCTGGGCTTGCTATTTTTGTGTTCTTACTCAAAGGAAAGTTAATAGAAACCTTCCCAAAGTGCGGGACGGGGGACCTTGAACTGCCAATAGGTGTGAAAGAGTGTCTGTGCAAACCATGGCCCCTGACCAGAAATGCTCAGGTATCAAAGTGACAAGCTAAAAACTGAGGTTAGGCTTTTTTTCTGAGAACCTGGAAATACATTAAACCTCAGTAGGCCTGGTGTTAAACGATACACTACAGCAGTGTCTCAACTATTAGATTGGCCGGATGAAGTGTTGTAACGAGGGGTGATTAAATAAACAGCGTAAATGAATTCAACCGATCTTGAACAGATGAGGGAGGTTTCTGTGAGAAAATGAGACTTCGTTTGATACACCAGATTTATGGCTCTCCATTTCAATCATATGTTCGGAATGATACATTGTTAAAGAGTGTTTCTGTTTATCACTATTAAGTGATATCTTAAGTCTTTCTTTTAATACTGCAAAAACAATTTTAAATGTCTTGGCAATCAGGAGTACTTGGCCTGACTTCGATTCATTAAAAAATAGACATATATGTCATTAGCCTTTAAGCCATGCTGTGTCAAACTGTTCTTCAGTCGGAGGTTACATGAACAAGCAAGTAAACAAGTATTTGATATATCCTTATATCAAATTCTTTCTGTATCTCTCTGAGATCATGAGTTTAACTGAAGGAGGCTTCAGTAACCCAGAGAATTTATATGGTTCTGAATTGATACAGTTTGCTATGTTTTTAAAACATCTCTTCCAAGACGAGTATTTAATAATTCCAGCATTCTGATGCTGCTTTTTTTTTTTTTTTTTTTTTAAGACTAACAGCCTGGAGACTTAAGTGATGCAGTGTCACCATTCTACCGTAGACTGGACATACTGTAAATTTCTGTGCTTGCATTTTGTTACATGATAAAATTTCTTGTTAATTCTAATGTACATTTTACTAAACTAGCCTTATTTATCAAACTCGGGTCCTTGAAGCAAAGTTTTTTACCAGTCCAAACAGTTTCAGAAGCTTCAGAAATAATATGAGACAATAAGTGGGCATTCAGTCACTGTTAAAGGTGGCTACAATGTGGCTCTTATTAAATATTTTTAGTCTATTAAGCCCTCATCCCTAACATTGGCAGTATGGGTTGGCAGAAAATGCCAAAAAAAAAGGCAGTGGGTTTGGGCGAAGCACTCAGTGTTCTGCTGCCCTGCTGCAGCTATATAATTTCCTCCAAAAAAATATAAATGTAAAGCCTTGGAATTGTAAGTGAGGTTTCTCTCCAATCACAGCTCTGTTCATGTCAATGTGTGGCACCTTGTCTCGTTCAGAAACTGGGTCTTTTTGGCTTATTTTTAAATGAAAAATTTGCAGCATTGGGTAGAAACCCAGGTATGTGACAACTAGTGGTAGTTACATTAGTTAGGAGGCAGGAAGGATCAGGAATATTTCTAGACTTTTTAAAAATTTAATTTCTTTTCAAAAAAGCTACTTTAAGAAGAATATCACTTTGCCTGCTGAATTTGCAGTTCTTCCTTCTTGAATTCACTTCTCTTCCTCCCCTCTTCTGAAAGATGGGAGCGTAGATGAATCTGGGAACTTTATTTTCAAAGGCTCAGCTTCCGTAAGTCTTCATTTTCCTTGGCCTGAGGAGTTTTCACGTGGTTTCAGTACGAAGCAGAATGATTTTCTTCTGTGGTGTAGTGGAAAGCGTGGCAAGCTGCTCGTGTTGTTCTTGGCTGTCTCTGCTGATAAAACAAATCTTCTAAAAACATTTTTATTTGAAGCTACCCAAGCTGCTTGCTTGCTTAGGCAAGAAACTCATGTAAACAGGCAAGTTGTCAAATGTGGTGAGTAATTACATCATTAATTCCCTGCTGATAATAAACAGTGGGAAATAGTAGTGATGAGGAGGTGGGAAAGGAAGGTCTCTTCCCTGGGTTGGTCAAACCACTGACTGGGTGAAGGTGGTACACAATTTTACTTTTCCCTGCTGTAACTGTGATCAGTCTTTTAGAAGAAGGGAGGAGGGGGGAAGATAAACTCTGGAAGAACTCTGTAACAAATAGCTGCAGGTTGCAGTGGGAACGCTGCAAAAGAGACGTGAAGAAAATGGCTTTTTGTCAGAGCTTCTTATTTTGTGTGTGTGCGTGTGTATACACTTTAAAATTGAACCTGGTCAAACTGTTTATTTCCATCAACTGTGCTGTGTCACTATTTCTAGTATTGTATTGTTGAAAGTTTGAGCTCTTAGTATTGCAAGCAGGATTAGGCCAGTAAAAAATCGGAGTCCATCGTTCCAGTCTTACAAACTGAAAAATTGTTTTCATTAGAATACTCTCCCGAGTTGAACATCAATTGCCAACATTTATTTTTTCTACTGCATATAATGGTAGACCAACGTTTGACCAGTAGAGGGCAATGGGCATGTGCGTGCACAGGTACAGTGCTCAGTAATTTGTGCTGGAATCACTTGGATATTTCATGTTCAGGGATTTTGTTTTGTTTTCTCCAGTGGTGGTGGTGAGAGCTGAATTTTGGTCCCAGCTGCCCACAGGAAGCAGGGGCAGAGTTGTTTAACAGGAGTTCTCCTGGAGTTCTGTCCTTCCTTTCTTGCCCTCCCCAAATTGTTTTCCCCTTCAGTGTAGGTGGCATTACAAATCCTCAAAGACTTAACTATTTGGAGGATTATTGAAGATTTTTTTGAACTGAAAAGAGAGAAGCAAATCCTAGACAAAGACATTTGGAATGCATCTAGAATTCAAATACGGTTTGACCAACTTTCTTCAGACTTCTCTTGTCCTTAGAACTGCTAATTTGCAGCTTGTAATTGTCCATGCGTTCTCTTGAGAAGACTAAAATGATCACGGATTCACAGAATGATACGTGGTTGGAAGGGACCTCTGGAGATATCTAGTCCAACCCCGCTGCCAAAGCAGGTCCACCCAGAGCAGGTTGCACAGGAACATGTCCAGGCAGGTTTGGAATGTCTCCAGAGACAGAGACTCCACCTCCTCCTCTGGGCAGCCTCTTCCAGGGCTCTGCCACCCTCAAAGGAAAGAATTTTCTCCTCATGTTTAGATGGAACTTCTTATGTTCAAGTTTGAGCCCATTACCTCTTGTCCTGTCACTGGGCACCACTGAAAAAAGACTGGCCCCATTCCTCCTGACATCCACCTTTTAAGTGTTTCTATGCATCAGATCCCCCCTCAGTCTTCTCTTCTCCAGACTAAAAAGACCTGATAGAATCATGAGTCACCCAGGCTGTCAGAGACCTCCAAAGGTCATCTAGTCCGACCTCCCCGCAGTCGCAGGGACACCCCCAACTAGNGTCCTTCCTATATTGAGGGCTCCAGCCCTGCACACAGTGCTCCAGGTGAGGTCTCACCAGAGCAAAGCAGCAGAATCACCTCTCTGGATCTGCTGGCAACACATCTTTTGATGCAGCCCAGGATGGGGTTGGCTTTCTGGGCTGCAAGTGCACACTGCCTGCTCATACCTGGCCTTTCATCCATCAGCACTCCTAAGCCCCTTTCTTCAGTGCTAATACCTCATCCAATAGTTTGTAGTGATAGTGAGGATTGTTCCAGCCCAGGTGCAGAACTTGCTCTTGTTGAACCTCATGAGGTTCATCTGGGCCTGCCTATCCAGGTCGCTCTGGATGATGTCCCATCCCTCTGGTGTATTGAGAACACCACAGTTGGTGTCATCTGCTAACTTGCTAATGGTACATTCGATCCCTCTGTCTATATCATTGATAAAAATGTTGAATAGTACCCGTCCCAGCACGGACCCTTGAGGGACACCACTTGTGATGGCTGTAATGATCTGGTAACTACGAGTGCCATGTATTATCAGGCTTTCAAGTATTATCAGTTGTCTGCGGAGTACATTTCAGTCCTAATGATATTATTCCTTGCTAATCGTGTGTGCCGTCTTACCTTACAACTCTTCGCCTTTCCTCTTCAGTCTGAAGCTCAGAACAGCAGCGCCGCGGCCGGTCCAGAGCACCCTACGCCGGTGGCCACCAACACATCGGTGAGCCCTCGGCAGCGCCGTGCCCAGCAGCAGAGTCAGCGGCGGCCGCCCTCGTCAGCTGACTTCAACCGGGTGCAGCAGCCCCGGGTCAACATGAACCACACCGGATCCACTGTTCTCATTGTCCTGCTGACTTTCGCATTGGCAGCCCTTATATTCCGCAGGATATGTTTGGCTAACGAGTATATCTTTGAGTTATAAGGTGGTTTCTGTCCTTACAGCGGTGACTTGAATGCTTCGTTGAACGTTCTGTGTTGGGTATGACATGAAAACTGTTTACAAAGGTTACTTTTTGTATTTACGCTTCAATCCTTATGAATGTTAATGTACCTAAAGATACATTACTTGTAAGAAAAGCAACGTCGGACATTTAACTACAAGTGTTAATTGATGCCCACTAGATTCTCGGAGAAACAGTGCAGTGGCGTAGTAATGTTAAGGCATGTGGGAGTGGAGTGATTTTGAGTAATTTATCCACTAGAAAAAAGACAATTTAAGCATTAAGTGGTTGATTCACTTTTATTTTTATTTTTTTTAAATGGAACGTAAATGCAATTAATCGCCCCCTCTAAGTTAGTGGAACATTTGACATTGGAGAAGGAATTCTAGAATGGAAGATGACTGTGTGTTTGTGTCCAGGGACCTCTTAATTCAGAGGGGCTGCGGTTCTGTAACCACTTCTACTTACCATGACGCGTTTCTGGAGGGGAGAACACATACAAGTTGGTTGTGATGCTGCTTTGTGCGTGTGAAAGGGGGAAAGGAGCAGGGGAGGAAAGAAGGGGCCAGTAAATTACTTGTGTTGTTCTGATTTTTATTTTTTTGGAAGAAAGATTGGATAATCTTTTACAAGATTTGAATATCCTCTTCTAACACTCTCAATTGTATATCTTGGTTTTTTAAAGTCGAAGGTTATATAAAACGTGTCTATTCTTGCAATAGTTATAAATATGTAATATAATTATTTACCCAGAGCTATTGTCTTTTAATTATACCAGAAATACACATAACATGTTGAACTGAATGTTTCATATGTGGTTTTATTTACTAAAGAAAATTTAAACCTCGTTATACTTAAACTCTCATCTATATGAACATGCTTAAGAAAAATATTTATTAAAAGTTTAGTAGTAATAAAGAGCTTCAAGCCAGTCTTCAGTTACATTTCCAGTATCCCATGGCTTTCTGTTGGGTTGGGGTTGTTTGGGTTTTTTTTATTGTTTCACGGTTTTTCTTTAAACCTAAAATAAATACTTGGAGCCAGAGACTTTCTGGATTATTAGGTTACTGAAAAAAAAACAAACAAAACCAATTGGTAATATTAAGGAATGCTGTGAAATCCCACTTACAAGGAATAGAGCTACAACTGTCGGGGTTCTGAGAAGATTTGTCTGTGAATACTGAAGTACTGCAGTAGAAGAAAACAATCAGTGGGATGATTTCCCTCTTATGTTATTATCCGGATTTGAATGTATTTTAATACATTTATTTCAAAGACGATGAAATTTAGGTAAATTTCCTTTCATTGCTGTCAAACGCGATTGCTCTGACTTAAGGGAGATTCTCATCCTATTTCTCACCAAGTGTTTTTTCTACCAACAGCTTTCCTAAATTTTGTTAACCATACTATGTAGGAATGTTTTGAAACATCAAAGCAGGTATAACGTCTTCAGAAATAAAGCACGCCTGTCGTGTCTAAGGGGAAGTGTGGAAATGTAAAAAAAAGAGCACACCTCAGCATAAAAGCTGAGTTCTTTTTTAACACTTCTGGATTGTTGATGATCTTGTTTGCAGGTAGAAAGGAACAAAAATCAAAAAATACTTTTCTTTAATTTGGACAAAACGGTCTGGCTTGTTCAGCCGCTTCAGTGGTTTGTGCCACATTCTGCTGCAGAGCAGTTTGCTGCTGATATATTAATTGATGTGTTTTTACCTAATTCTTATGTTTATTTCATTAGAAACTGTAAAAAACCCAAACCATAACAACTGGAAAACCCCTCACAAACCCCCCAGAAAAACCTTTCCAGATCCTGTAGCCTCTAAAAATCAAAGTACCGTGTTTCCTAGTTGGTGAGTTCCCTGAACGCTTGCTCTGTTCAAAGGATCGCACAAACCTGGGCCCACAGAGGAGAGTTCTGGGAGTTGTCTGATTGTGCAAATAGTGATTTGAAAAAAAAATAAAAATTAATGGTGACTTGATTTATGTAAAGAGTATATTGTGTGTAGAGCTACTTTGGGGGCGTTGCTGTGTTTTAATCATAGAATGGTTAGAGTTGGAAGNCCTCCAGGGATGGGGCAGCCACAACTTCTTTGGGCAACCTGTTCCAGTGTCTCACCACCCTCACAGGAAAGAATTTCTTCCTGATATCCAATCTAAATCTCCCCTCTTTCAGTTTAAAACCATTACCCCTTGTCCTACGGCTCCACTCCCTGATGAAAAGTCCTTCTCCATCTCTCCTGTAGCCTCCTTTCAAGCAGCCTTAATTTTCCTTTAGAAGCTAACAGTAAATAAAAAAACATAATTTTTCAGAGGAAGGAGCTCACCTTTCATCTTCAAGAACATAAAGAGCCCGACTGAACTGGAAAACAAAATATCAACTGTAAACCCATTGAAATACATAGATTTTTAGGGGTCTGAAGCCTGGCTCAGGCGCTTCCCAGAGGAAGAAGCTGCCTTGTGAAGGGACAGAAAAATCTGAGAAGCCTAATGAAAGGGGACAGCCCTGATTGTGCCTCCTCTGACAGAAGGATAGCGCTGTTCTGAGATTAGGGGATTGAGCAAAAAGCCGGCGCGCAGAACTGCGGGTTTTTATATAATGGCTTTAGTAAATATCCTTTAGGACCCAGTGGAAGCATTCGGTGAGTGGAACTTGCTGAACGACGGCCAATCGTGAAGCGCTGATGAGGGAGAAGCTTTGAGGGAGAAGCCCCTGGAGAAGCATCACCTCGGGAAAGGAAAGCAGCGCGGGGTGTCCCCACCACCCATCCCCAAACCAACATGCGCCGCCGCCGGAATTAGAGTGGATTCGATGTTTCAACCCGGGGGGACTTGCGCTGCGGGAGGTCACCGGAGCCCACAGCTCCCGGCTCCCGCTTCCAACAAGATGCCGGATTTTGCAAAACTCCTTTTACTGATTTTTTGCTTAGTTCTTCTGGTGGAGAGCAGAAAGCACCGGAGGAGGAGGTGGACGAGCCAGCTGGAGGTGCAGAGGGCAAGGTAAGGGTTATTAAAGCACAGAGGTGTCTTTTCCCAGGAGTGGTGCAAATTCTGCCCTGGCAGCAGCTTTGTGGGTAGCGTATGCGCAAGCAGCTTTGTAGGTAACATCTTCTGAATCGTGTCCGATACCGTATTCAGCTTTAACTGCAACCGAGCCGGTTTGATGATAATTAACTCCTAATGAGGCAGATTTTGCAGGTGGGTTGGCTACTTTGTCTTGGTGGAAGTATTTTTAGCCCCGTGTGTGAAGGACAGGGAGAATTCGGAGAAGCTGCCGTTCAGAGATGCTCCAATCTGCGTGATGCTCCCTTTGAAGAGCAGGAATTTACCCCGTTTGCTGGGATGTTTGTGCCACTTCCATTCACGTGAAATCGCACGTCGTTTTCTAACGATCCGAGGTGGGGGTGCTGGTTAGCATGCGTGGTGTTAATTAATAACATAAAAATCCCTGTAAGTTCCTCTGGGACCGCGACGTTAAAAATACATTGCGAAGAAATACGTGGCAACTTTCCCAAGCTGTCTATTTTAAAGTGAAGGCACAAGAAAGAGTTAAAGGACTCAGCAAAGTTTATTAGATTTACTGTCGCTGAGATTTGACCAGATACAAAAGATAATCTTCCAAACCTGTCAGACAATCCAAAAGTACGTTATCCTTTTTGTAGGCATGTCATCCGGGGGCAATTATATCTTAGGAGACTGGTCTTTGTTCGAAGGGCTCAAAAACCAAACCGGGTTAATCCCTCTTATTAAACGGCTTCGCTGTGGCTGCACAACTTCACCTTTTCAGTTATTCTGTTGTTTTTTTTTTGTTTTTTTTTTTTACTTTAACACTCAGCACTTTTATGGGGAGTGTTATAACTTGAACATTTTACAAGAAATGTTGTGATAGAACCGAAAGCGCAGAATCCTTGATAGGGTCCCAGGGTTTTACTACTTACAGGAAAATACAGGAGCATATGCTTTTAGTGACATAAATGTTACAAAGCTGCAACAGCAAGAGCCTGATGCTGAAATCCTAAAGCCAACCGAAGTTTTGCCACCGAATCTCCATCATTTCACTTAACTCTGACAGTTTTTCCAAGTCTTTTTCTGGGAGAGACGGGGCTTTATCAGCAGGAGCTGTCTCTTACAAACCCTTCACGTGGAGCGGAGAGCAGCTTCTTTGAAGTAACAAAATCGTGTAAAATCCTTCTTCTAAACATGACTTTGCCCAAAAGTACTGCCACTCTCTGGGTTAAAAGTTGGCTTGAGTGTTTCGTACTTCATTGAAACAGCGTGAAAATAATTTGCCGTTTCTGCAGCGCTGTTGCTTTTGTGAAGCTGCGACAGAGGGGAATTCAAAGCACTGCTAAAATTATTTATATAAAGAAGCTCACTGTAGAGGATAAGCGAGACTGGTTTGTTTCCCGTGGAATAGTGATTTTAATGAACAGTTTTCCAGCCAGGTAGAAACTGAAGCACTATATGCCTTTTACACGCACACAGAGATGTGTATATATACATATACATACACATCTGTGTGTGTGTGTAAATATATATATATATACGTACACACATGTTTGCTGTGCAATGTACTTATTTAAAAGTATATAAAATCAAGTTTAGGAGACTATAAAATGTGAATGGCGTTTTAAATGCAGACAATTCTGCAATATTGGGGAAAAAAGTACATACAGAGCAGTGACATCGATATTTTAAATTTCCAGTTACATAGAAAAAGTCTAGTTGTTTCTAAGCCAGCAATGAGTAGCGGACACTTCTAGGAAAAGGAAATTAAAACCAGTTCCTATACTGGTTTTCTAACCACGCAAGAGAAATGAAAAGAGCATCATTTTTAATAGTTCATTGTAATTTCTGTTCAGGATTTCTTTTGCTGACTTTATAAGAAATACAGTCAATTTTACAGTAAATATATTAGACAAGAAAATGTATTCCTACGTTTGGGAATCTACATTTGCTGAGTTTGATATGTTGAGTCCTTTAAGGCAATACATCACCCTGAGCTGAAGATCTTTATGCTGATTCTCAGAAGGTACCCTGGGTTGTGCAAACACAGAGCATCTTCACTAGAAGGTTGTCCAGAGGTTCCCCGCAGTGGGGCTGGCAGGGCAAGGGGCCATTGGTAGTGCAGGCGCCCAGCTGGCCTTGGCCAAGGCTATGTGAAGAAGTTGAGCCCGTGCTTCCATGGGAAAGGAAAATGCCACGGCCAGGTTAGAGCTGTGGAGCTTGGAAGCTGAATTAAATAAATTCCTGGTTAAGGGTTGCCTTTGCATCCTTAATTACTCCCCTTGTTTTACATTTATATTGAGCTGTAACACAGTGACAGGACAAGACGTAATGGGCTCAAAATGGAACATAAGAAGTTCCATCTAAACACGAGGAGGAACTTCTTGACTTTGAGGGCGGCAGAGCCCTGGAAGAGGCTGCCCAGAGAAGTGGTGGAGTCTCCATCCCTGGAGACATTCCAGACCCCTGCTCTGGGTGGACCTCCTCTGGCAGGGGGCTTGGACTAGATGATCTCCAGAGGTCCCTTCCAACCCCATATCATTCTGTGATTTTTGCCTGTGAGTTGTACCTCACTCAGCACGTTGAATGGGTGTTGCCATCACCATGGCCTGGTGCAGCTTTGCGGCGTGCTCCGGGCTTTGCCTGGGAAACTGGTGAGAGAACTGGTACTTTAATGGTCGAGCTCGTACATTCCCCAGGGATACGGTCCCCCTCACTTGTATTGCAATGCCGGGAGAAGGATATCGGTGACACCTGGCAATATGTATGAAAAGATCTATCTTTTGCAACTGAGAACAATTCTGACTAAAAGCGGATGGAGAGAAAAATCTGAAAAAAACTTCAGGCAATGATGGAGAATCCTTTACAGAAACTTAATGTGATACCCACCCCCTTCTCTCCTCTGTAAATTGGAATAAATTGTTACAAGGGACAGTTTTCTCAAAATCATCCCACACGAGCAAAGCGTAAGCAGCAATAGAATCATATATGAAAAACATGGAAAAAAAAAAATAAAAAAGAGATGTGTGGCTTGTGAATAGTGGAAAATTGCAGAAAGCACATGAAGCTGAAAGAAACCCCAACAAATCTACCATCAGACGTGCTAAAGGGCCCTAAGTACATCAGGGAGGATTTACGAGATGCTGGTGATGGTTGGTAAAGGCGCCCAGCGCATCCCTCAGCTCCTCAGCTCAGGCGCTGGCGGCTGCACTCCCCTCTGCCGCCGGTAAGGAGATAATTCCTGTGCCAAAGAGCGGTGGGGGTGGCACGGGAAACCCACCCGAGAGCACGAGAGGATGCCAGCTTAGCTGCTGTCACGCACTGCTAGAAAGAATGTGTGGGGGGGGTTATGAACAAACTTGGTCTTGCTTTCGGATTAAGTTGACCAAAAAAATTCGAAGGCTGCGTAGGCCGCCTGTCATTCCAAACAGCTCCATGCAAAGATCTTTGTAAATGGATTGAATTGAGTAAAAATCATATGACAGAGCTCTGCCTGTAAATTCAGAATCATCCATCATAGACCTCAAGGATTTGGCATGAACTGATGATTAAATGCTGGCTATTAAACGCAACCCCTGGCTGAATTCCTGAAAACCTCTGTTTTTTTCCCTAAGGCAAGGTTGGTATCTCCCACCAGCCCTCCGAAGCCTCTCATTTGTTCTTAGCACCTCTCTCCTGTGCTATTTGCTCTGTTTGATGGTTTTTAAGCTAATGGACCAGAGCTTAGCGTTTCAGTGCGGCTGTGCCATCGATTTACAAGATCAGCAATCAGCAGTAATATCAGCAGAGTTTTCCATACTATTTCCCCATACAGCACGCAATCCAAAGTTTTATTGGATTTTTTATTTGATTCTCCTCTTCCCCCTCCCACCCGTTTTTTGAGTAGAGAGATTTGATTGAGCATTTGTTGGTACTTAGGCCTTTCCCTGATGGTTGATGATGAGGGGGGATCCAAATTTTCCTATGTAGCATGTGCCCTGGAGCATGAAGGTTTATATTATCATCAGAGAATCATAGCATGGTCAGAGTTGGAAGGGACCTTCAAGATCATCCAGTTCCAACCCCCCTGCCACGGGCAGGGACACCTCCCACCAGACCAGGTTGCTCCAAGCCCCATCCAGCCTGGCCTTGAACCCCTCCAGGGATGGGGCAGCCACAGCTTCTCTGGGCAACCTGTTCCAGTGCCTCACCACCCTCACAGGAAAGAATTTCTTTCTGGTATCTAATCTAAATCTCTCCTCTTTCAGTTTAAAACCATTACTCCTTGTCCTATCGAGACACTCTCTGATAAAGAGCCCATCTCACCTATAGCACCCTGTAAGTGCTGGAAGACCACAATAAGGTCTCCCCACAGCCTTCTCTTCTCCAGGCTGAACAGCCCGAGCTCTCTCAGCCTGTCCTCATAGGAGAGGTGCTCCAGCCCTCTAATCATCTTTGTGGTCCTCTGCTGGACCTGTTC
>VZRU01019187.1:35818-94126 GCA_013398155.1 Pedionomus torquatus
GTAGCTCCCTTCAGATACTGGAAGGCTGCTAGAAGGTCTCCCCCGAGACCTTAGTCTCAGAGCTGGAGTGGAGAACTGACTCCAGGCACATTCAGGGTAACACGCTCTCCCCTGTCCTCCACATCCCGCTGCAGTGTTAAAAAATAGAAACCATGTTTGTGTTCAGTACCTGCTTCTGACCAGGAACTGACTCATCCTTTGGACCTTTCCTGGCTGCTCCCCAGTGGGTGGTTTTAGGTGCTGAGTCACGCCGGGATGTGGCAGGTTTTAATGTTGGGCACCTTCTGAAGTCACTCCTGAAAGGGACTTGTGGAAACCTCCCGGGTTCTGTGGAGGCTTTAGCCCCAAACCAGATGTCCCCTATTCAACCTGGCACAGCGTTTAGTATTCAAAGGGGAGATTTTGCGAGGTAAAACAAGCCACAGAGTCTTTTTCGTGTCAGAACCCACCCAAATTGAAGACTTGTTGTGTCCATGTGTTCTGCTTGTACAACCACTGAATGCAGAAGCAAAGTGAGTCTTCTCTAAAGGTAACCTTCATAGCATCTATTCTGTATGCGGCACCTAAGTCGAGTGTGTCATGTCTTTCACTGAAGAGCAGATCACAAAGCAGAGCAGCTCAGCACAGAGGAAAGAGAAAGGAGGGAGCACTCCTACCACTGATGCTCAGGACGCTGGGTCGTGAACTTAACAAAGGAATAAAGACCTATAAAACCACAAACACCTTGACTGGCTGGTCCCTGAGTACCTTGTTAATAGTCAACTTTGATTTGAGGCAAGGACACCGACGTGCAGGAATTTACAGCAATAAGGCTCTGTCACATCACTTGTAAATCCCATACAGAAATTGTGGGGCTAATGGCTATTGGCCAGTAGAAGAGAGAAAGTAGAATCGTCCCTGTCAGCCTCGGATTGTGCTTCAGGTCCCTGAAATCCTCTCTCAACATGCAAATATAAATATCTCCCTCAAAATGAAAAAGTCCTGTTTTCCATTTCCAATTTTCATATTGTCAAATTTGCTCATGACTGTGCGAGTGTCTTGAGCTTCATGGAATCAGGGAATTGTCAGAGTTGGAAGGGACCTCTAGAGATCATCCCGTCCAACTCCCCTGCTAAAGCAGGATTGCCCAGAGCACAGCACTCAGGGCTGCATCCAGGAGGGGATGGAAGGTCTCCAGAGAAGGGGACTCCACACCCTCCCTGGGCAGCCTCTGCCAGGGCTCTGGCATCCTCTCTGGAAAGAATTTTCTTCTCATTTTCAAGTGGAACTTCCTCTGTTCCAGCTTGTGCCTGTTGCCCCTCGTCCTGTCACTGGGAACTGCTGCGAAGAGTCCGGCTCCATCCTCCTTCAACCCACCCTTCAGACACTTATACTTGGAAGCTGCCACTGTGCTGTGTCTGAGATGCAAGGGGGATAGTTTATGGATGGGTTCATTTCTGTGTTGTAAGTGGAAGTCCCCGACTTTTACAAAGTTTTCTAAGAGTCCAGGTTTTGCTTTCTGGTTGTATCAGCCCTGCCGAATTAGGGTTTGTGTTCTGCAAGATACTGGCATGGACAGTGATGGAGATAATGGATGTTGACATGTTTGCTGTTTCTGGAAGAAATGCTTCAGTGGAAGGTTATACAATTTCTCTCTAGACCTTGATCTATAAATACTTGAGCTCGTGTTAAATTTGAATAATTCCATGGATTTGGCTGGCGCTTTTCAGAGAGACCCTGAAGCGTGAGCTGAAAAGCTTTGCTGGCCTGCAGTCTTTGAGCTGAGTCTCCTCAGCCAAATCCACAGCTTTCACTGGGATCCGTTCAGCTTCCTGCCCAGCAGTCAACATCCTAGAGAGGAGCCTGAGGTTTCTCCATTATTACAGTATTCAGGTCTTTTCCTGCTTGTAATTCTCCAAAACAATCCTTCTCTATTTCCTCTCACTGAAGAAAAAAAAAAAGTATTGAAAAATATTTTCTATGACAAGAAGCTGGTTGATGAGGGCTTTTTTATTTTGCTATAATCTAAGTTACTTGTCCTCTCTCTGCCTGCTCAGTGTGCCAGATAGATACCATCTCAGCTGTTCTTTTCCCTTCCCATTCACACCTTCCTCATCCTCTGCTCCATCTGAATAAGGAGATTTTTTTTTTATTTTCTCACCCCAAGTGGCACTTGATAGGGAGTTTGGCAAAGCATCCACAGTCCCAGTGGCTGAACAGTTTAGTTTCTGGGCGAACAGGATTAAAAATCTAGCAGTTCCCAACAGACCCCAAGGACAAATGAGACCAAAGATCTCCTGACGACTTCCTGTGACTGATCAACAGCCGTTTAATTCAATCATGTGTGCTGTAGCCAAGATGACCTTTAAGGAAACCCAGAGTTTGCTTCTGAGGGCATTTCTTTGCAGGGCTTCAGACACTGCACTGCTTTGACAGTGTTTTTTTTTTACATCAATTGCCTCTGCCAAATGGCATCTTAGTAGAAATTTCATGGAGTGATGTGCCAAGTGAATACATAATTATCGTTATCAGTTATGCTCATTGCCTAAAGCAGGAGCTGATGATTGCTTGATTCCTGCCACTCGCTCCCAGGCAGCTGTATTTGGGCTGGCCTCGCTGGCCCTTCTTTCACTCTTCCCTGCTTGGCCCATGGAAGCGATCTAGCCTCTTCCAAAAGGGTTCAGTGTTTCAACATTCCCTCATCCCCACTCATGTCCTTTCTCATTGCCGTAGCCCCAGGTACAGAGCGAGGAGCAGGGAGAAGGGAAAAGCAGTGATTGTTCCTGCTGGTGGTGGTAGGATTTTGCCCAAGAAAGGCAGGGGAAATATTTCCACCAATAAGTAAGTTTTACAGTCTCATCTTCATGCTGCCTGTATGAAGAACTTTGTGTTTTAGTACAGAGTTCAAATTATTTCATAGAATCATAGAATGGTTAGAATTAGAAGGGACCTTCAAGATCATCGAGTTCCAACCCCCCTGCCCTGGGCAGGGACACCTCCCACCAGACCAGGTTGCTCCAAGCCCCATCCAGCCTGGCCCTGAACCCCTCCAGGGATGGGGCAGCCACAGCTTCTCTGGGCAGCCTGTTCCAGTGTCTCACCACCCTCACAGCAAAGAATTTCTTCCTAATATCCAACCTAAATCTCCCCTCTTCTAGTTTAAAACTATTACCCCTTGTCCTATCACTACTCTTCCTCACAAAGAGTCCCTCTCCAGCCTTCCTGTAGCTCCCTTCAGGTACTGGAAGGCTGCTAGAAGGTCTCCCTGGAGCCTTCTCTTCTCCAGGCTGAACAGCCCCAGCTCCCTCAGCCTGTCTCTGTTATACTCACTGTTTTATCATCCCTCAAGTTTGTGCTTAACTACAGAAAAGAAAATAAAGTCAAAGCAGTTTCACTGATGTACAAGACACTTAACCCAGCCCCAGGCTTCTCCTCTCAAGGGCTTTCCAGACTGCCAAGCTTTACACTGAATACTCCTTATTTTGGACTTAATAAAGCTTAACAGCAGCTCCAGACAGAACCTTAGACTTTATCCTTGCACTGCTGGTTATCTGGAAGCCCAAATGAGCATTTGATGCAGGAGCATGAAAAAAGCAACATGGGCATAGTATTTTATCCTCAAGAACAGATAGGGAAGGAATATGAGAGAGGGACAAATACCAACTTGGCGGTGATCTTCTGTTTGTGGTTTTGGGTTTTTTTGTGGTTTTGTTTTGGTTGGTTTGCTGTTCTTTATTTAAATCTGTGATTAGTGTTCAGACAAGCGTGGAAATTGCAGCAGTAAATAGCCTTTGGATGGGTTTTGATTTCCTGTATCAGGGCTAAATTGAGCATTTGTAGAGGGAGAGCGTCTCTCGCAGCCTGAAAGCTGAGGGGGGCTGCCTGGCATGTGGTGGGCACGCAGCCCCCAGGCACCAGGGAGACCCAGTGGGGAGCATCACAGCTGAGCACTGCCCTTTCTCCTCTGGCATAACCTGACTGCGCTGGGAAGCCGTCCTGGCAGAGACCGTGTCTTCTCTGTTAGCACGGTGCCCACCATGACGTGGCTGATCGGAAGCTCTTGTGGGCACAACTGCAATGTCACCAGCTGTGTGCGACAACAGGTATTATTAATTACAAATGCTTTCTCTGGCAAGGGCCGAGGGCAGCCTTGTGTTTGCCCTGACGTGGGCTGTATTGGACCATGGAGCCCTTCTGAAGCGACTCACTCTGAGCATTGAGCCTCGCTGTAGCAGAGGACCAAGTTAAATATCACAAACACGACTGCAGTGGAGACCTATTAGACATTTAAAGGCATTAAGGGAATAGATAAGTATTTGAATCATTGCCCAGGCTCTTCTTGACCACCGTGTATGGCTTCATGAGGTATCTGAGCAAAGAAAGGCTAATGGGCTACCAGCAGGGCTTGTGCTGTTTCCCTGTTGATTATACTGCACATCAAAATGCTCGTTATCACCACAGACACAGTGCTTTTTGCTGCCTTGTTTATAAAAAGCGAAGCACTTTTTACTGAGTTGGAAGAATGTCACATAGACATCCTTTCTCTTAGTGTTGCAGCTTTTGTTTACTCGATGTCCTAAATATCCAGAGAGACTAGAAGGAAGTGTGGCTGCAACCAAGGTGGAAACACTTAGAGTGATGTCAGATTGAAAAGGACTGCATTAAAATACTGTCTATAAGATAGGCAGGGTATGCAGTGAGATGCAGCATCCCTTATTAAGCCAAGTGAAAGAACCAGAGGTAACAAACCACCTCCTCAGAAACCGCACTCTACTGGCTAATTTGCTTGTTAGACCTTGCCATATTCCACAACTACTCTACTGATGAGGATGAAGGGGAGCAGAATACTACAAAGCCATTGCCACAATATTTCCACTTAATGAAGCCACCGTTTCCTGTGGTCAAACCAGAAGATGATGGATTTGTGGGGTGACAGAAGGACAATAGGCTAATCATTGTCTGTTGGATGCTGGATTGGACATGAGGAAGGACACATCTGCCTTGGACACCGGCAATGTCTCCTCCTGGGGCAAGGAGCCTGCCAAAAGAAAGGACTAATGACAAGGGCAACAAGGAAAAGATATTTGTGACTTTGCCACAGATTTGCCTGTGTTTGGTGAGTTACAACGGTCTGTGAAGGAATCCACTGGATGACCATTGATGAGCAGCAGTTTCCAATGAAATTCTGATACAGGGTTTGTAGTTATGGAGGAGTATCGTTTTCTTATGGGATGTCATCTGCTTATCTACTCTTTGCGAATTTTCTGGTTGCTAATTTTCAAACTGCTGTGGAAAACTATTAACGTCATCAGTGAGTCATATGCATAAAAATGGTGATGGGCTCTTATGAGTTTAATATAGCTTGTCTTGTTGATAAGAAATGAGAAATCCACAAGGAAGAGTTCACTGCTTGCAGTTTCTTCTCAGTCTCCTGTTCTTGGGGCCAAATTTGCTCATAAAAGCCTAAACTTTGTGATGGAATGGATCAGCTTCTAAAACCATGCAAATGTTTCATCCAGGCTGTGGATTAGCTGGGTGGTGTTAACACTGCAGCACACGCCGAAGATCATTCAGTATTTCAAAAAGGGCCTTACATGGTTTTTCACTGACTCTTCCACAAGCTCCCTAGTGAAGAATCATGGACATAAAATTACAGCATAAGCTCAGAAATGTTTTGCATACTACCTTGTAGTGCTAATTAAATGCAAGTGACATAAAAGAGCAGTCATTTACATATCTAAATCTCATTCTCCTACAGGTCCTGCAATTCCTGTTGGGGTGGATGTGCAAGTTGAAAGCTTGGACAGTATTTCTGAGGTTGACATGGTACGTAATCCTCTTTTAAGCCTTAATTATTCCTACTCATAAAAAGTTCTTCCCAGTGGAAACCTAGGGTTTTCAAGTTATTGGTCAGATGAAAGTAATTTGGCAAATTCAAAGAGGTTGATACTCAGAACCAAAGACTTGATAAAACCAGGTGATTAAGGGCTTATCTCTGTATCTTTAGGTAAAGTATGAAGGAATAAGGGACCTTAAATCAGAGAATAATCAGTGCTGTGAAGGATCTATCACAACTGAAAACAGAAACAGCTGCTTAGGAAGATTTGAAGGCACATAGAATCATAGAATGGTTAGAGTTGGAAGCGATCTTAATCATTGACTTCCAACCCCCCTGCCGTGGGCAGGGACACCTCCCACCAGACCAGGTTGCTCTATGGTGAAGTTCACATAAATTGAGTGCATTTGTTTTAAATGCACGATTCTGGGAGTTGCATTAGAAAATTAAGTTGGCAACGTAAATGAGAAGGAGCCACTTCTGCATCACTGGGAGAGACCTCACTGGGGCCCGTGAGCAGGAGCTGCCGGAGGAGCCTGAGCTGCTTTGCCAAAGTGGAATTTGGTGGGGGGGAATAGTCTTCCAGTCACTGACGATGCTGTTCAGCAAATCTGTTGAACCAAGTTCAATTGTGACTTAGTATCTGGTTTTTTAAAATAAAAATTAATTAAAAACTTGGAAGAAAGACATGCTGCTGTTAACCCTTAACAGATTTCAAACAGATTTCAGGGTGTTCCCAGTGAATAGCGTACACAAGCGTTTTCCTGTTTAGGTTGATTTCTTTGTTTTTTGGTTTTGGGTTTGTTTTTTTTTTTACTGTAGGAAATGGAGTAAGAACACTGGAAAGAGAAGGGAAAAGGGGAACATAGAGGAGAAGGGGAAACGTCTTGATTCCTTACTCCTTCTGCCTTTTCCTCCCTGTTTTTTGGGCACCTTCTCTTGCCTAGACAAAACGTGGAAGACTTTAAAGGAAGAGCTTTAGGCTGATCAGCTTTTATTGTGGTGCAATTCCATCTTTATTTAAAGAAGGGAGCCTGCCTGCCTGGCTATCGAAAGGTCTGGGGAGATGCCTGCAGTGGGGTGNNNNGGCGGGAGGGACCTTTCAGCCCAGGAAACGGCTGTCACAAGGAGACTTGAAGCTCCGCTATGTCAAGACAAGGTTGTAGCAGCAAAAAGGCCTAATTAGTGCAAGTAAATAACTTGTGATGCTTCCCATCAGGAGCATCAGATCCCAACGGAAGTCTTGCCCACCAAGAAAGTTTGAGGGCAGCTCTCTCTCCCTTTGCTGTGGGTGGCTCCACCGTTCTGTTTTCCCAGCATGGGACAAGTAGTTCCCACAGCAGTTGCTGATTCGTGTTTGGGGTGGAAGAACAAATTCCCGAAAAATATACAGGTGATGCGAGGCTGTTGGCAGGGCAGCCCTTAGACATGGAGAGAGTCGGGTTAACCGATGGTTTGTCATCGGTAAAGCAAAATGGGGTGGTGGTGGTGGTTTTGGGAAGCGGTTGCCGAGTGGTTGGGAAGAGAACCCAGCCTGTCCTGCTGCCTGCCCTGGCTTGGCAGCTGCAGCTCCTGTAAATGCTGGTTTAATTGGGAGTGTAAAGGAACCGAGTGTATTTGATGTCTCCGCACAAGAGAGTAGGTTCAGCTCTGAAAGCAGCCGCTGCCAGGTTGGCATCAACAAACAGATGTTTTCCTTTGTGTGACTGAAGCTCCTGCCCCCTCTACAAGCTTAAAAAAGAGCTTTATTTATATACACTTGTACAGTAAGAAAAACAGTTCCCTCGCTTGGCTGCTGTTTGCAGCAATTTAGTTCTTTGGGGGATAAATTTAGTGTTTAGCCTGGCCATTAAGCTAATTCTTATTAGAATTATTACTCTCATTACATTTTTCCTTCTGGAACATGCTGTTGATAGCAGGGTCTTTCAAGATAGTTTTGCCAGGACTGAAGAATCATTTTGGCAGGGCAGTGCTTCTCTTAGGGCATGTTTATGTCTATTTTAGGACTGAACGCTACTGAATACTGCAGTATGTTGACTGGGGGGTTATGTTTCATTTTGGTTGAAATTATTTCATCAGGAAAAATCTATTCACAAAAGAGCACTGGTCCAGGGGAGAAACAGGAATTGAGAGGGGAGGGACCGTCTGGTGGCTTCCTAGGTGTAGAAAGCAACACTGGCAGAGCTCTCTCTCTGGTTGTCTTCCTTTTCCGTGAAGGATTTCACTATGACGCTGTACTTAAGGCACTACTGGAGGGATGAGCGTCTCTCATTTCCCAGCACCACCAACAAGAGCATGACCTTCGATGGCAGGCTGGTGAAGAAGATCTGGGTCCCCGACGTCTTCTTCGTGCACTCCAAAAGGTCCTTCATTCACGACACCACCACTGACAACATCATGCTGCGAGTGTTCCCCGATGGTCATGTCCTCTACAGCATGAGGTAACGGTGGTGCTCCTGAACACCCCCAGGGCTCCACTGCCAATTTTGCTCCTGGTGTGGTTTTGGTGACCACCAGGACTGCTACTACCAACCCTCCTGCTCCCACCACTAATGTGGAGCCCTGTTTCCAGCATGTCCAGTACATGATGTTTTACAGGAAGCTGCGAGAAACCATGCTGTGGGCAGTAACAGGATAATCTTCTCCGGGGAGGAAACATTCCCCTAATTCTTTGCAGTCAGAGGAGAGCTTAGTTGAGCAGGAATGTTCATCCTGGGGTCAGTGTGTGATTAAACTGGAAGCTGCTGATATACCAGATGGTGACCTCTATAATTATCCTATTTTGCTTCCTGTTTGTCTAGAAAAAAAAATTATTATTTTTTTTTTGGGGGGGTTTCATGTTGATACAAAGATTTAAGTTTAGTTTATTGAAGCTGAAATGGCAGCACTAAAGACTCCCCGTAGTCCCTGATTTTCCAGCAGGTTTGAGGGGTGGAAGAATCCCGAGGCATGTCTGTCATGACCTTAGGGGTTACCCAGCCTGCAGCTGTAGAGGCAGCATGGCTGTGGGGTTGCAGGATTCTATAATGCACAAGGACATGGAGGCTTTATCCTCTAAAATTCTCTACCTTATTACAGATTCCAAAAATACCACAAAAATCACCACTAGCAAGTAAACCCCCACAAAATCACCGCTAGCGAGCATAGTTATGATTTCTAAAGTGAATATATATGTATCATGCTATTAAAAGTTACCATCAACGATCAATAATACAGCATCAATAAATCATATAGCAACAGCCAGTAACAGCAGTAACCAAGCAGGGATATACTATTACAGATTACTACAGATTTATCATTAGTGGGGCAACTCATCAACAGTATAACAGCAGACAGAATTATGATAAATATGCTTATATGGATGTATGATACTGGTACCCAGCGATACCATCATCAAGGGAACCAAATCATCCCACCAGTGGCAGGACAAACCAAAAGAACCCCAAAGGGGGCCCAGAGGGGGCCCAATGAGACAACAGAATCTCACTTCAGGGGTGCTCCATGTCATGGGTGTCCCCAGCGAGAGTCCAAGAGCTGGCAGAAAGTTGATGCAGTGAATCCAACCTATTTAGGAATGGAAAAGTGCAACATGGGAAGTTCTCAGAGAGAGGCTCCATTTTGGCTAAAAATTAAGTCCTCCTTATGTCGCAGAGACATAAAATGGTGTAGGACATCACCACTTTGAGCAGCCAATAGGCTCTGTTCATCTCTATTTTTCACCTGAAATGGTCAAAAGATGATGATGATGGTTTTTGCTTTTTTCAGACTAATTTCCAGGCTGTTTTCCACCTATTCAGACAATAAGTCGCTGTTACAGCCCCTTGTTTTTGTGCTTATTGATAGTATCTTGGGATGTCTCAGGTTCTTAGGTACTCAGCTGCACTTCAAAGAGGGTGGCCATGCTTCCTGAGGATGCTGTAGTTTCCTGGAATGGCAGGCCTTTCTCCGTCAGTATTTTTCAGCCTTCTAACCAGGCCACCTTTATCAGCATCCCAGTAGATTTCATTTCCTTCAGAAGAACGGAAAAAGAAATGCAGAGAAAAGTACACCATCAGAGGAGAAAAACTTGAGAGCTCAGACAAAAGAACATTTCCCCAGGACAGAAAACATGCTCTCAGTGCACAGTGACCTTTGAAATTTTTGCAACACAAGAGTTTCTGTTCTAGGATCTTTCTGGAACTTACTCACTTAAGCTACGGTAAAATAATTTTTGAAAACAAGGAAAAGTTTTTTATAAAGTTTGATTCAGGAGGTTATTTCTCTTTGCAGAATGATCATAGTGGGTGATATTGTCCCAAGTAGGACAATATCTCACCAAACCAGAGGGCCGTAAAGTTCACTGAATTCACAGTACAAGTATAATTCTACTGAACCTATTTTAAAAACTCCAGACAAATTATTAAAATCACAAAGAAAGGTGTATGTGTGTAAGAAAAGGACTATGCAGTGTATGGCCACTTTGTTTTGTGTGGTCTTAGTGATGAAAATCCCTTCTTGGCCAAACATTTAGGAATACTTGCCCTGTTCTGAGCCCATTTAATAGATCCATCTATTCATGAAAGGTCTGATCACTCACACCTTAACTAAGCTCATAAAGACACTGTCCATTTTATTAAAACTGGATGAGCATGAAGGTGCCATGCAGCAGGAAAGACAAGAAGGAGAAAGAAAGATGAAGAAGGAAGTTAGAATCATTAAATCATAGTATCGTTTTGGTTGGAAGAAATCATCAAGTCCAGCTGGTAACCTAGCCAAGTTACCACTAAACCGTGTCCCTCAACACCACATCTGCATGCCTTTTAAATACCTCCAGGGATGGTGCCTCAACCACTTCCCTGGGCAGCCTGTTCCAATGCTTGAGAACCCTTTCAGTGAAGAAATTTTTCCTGATGTCCAATCTAAACCTCCCCTGGTACAACTTGAGGCAATTTCCTCTTGTTCTAGCGCTTGTTACTTGGGAGAAGAGGCCAACCCCTGCCTCTCTACACCCTTCTGTCAGGTTGTTGTAGAGAACAATAAGGTCTCTCCTCAGCCTCCTTTTCTCCAGGCCAAACAACTCCAGTTCACTGAGCCACTCATTATATGACTTGTTCCCCAGAACCCTTCAGCAGCTTCTCTGGACACGCTTCAGCACCTCAATGTCTTTCTTGTAGTGAAGGAACCAAAACTGAACACAGTACTCAAGGTGGGGCTTCACCAGAGCTGAGTACAGTACAGGGGGACAATCATTTCCCCTTCATCATGCTATTCCTGATATAGGCCATGATGCTATTGGCCTTCTTGGCCACCGGGACACACAGCTGTAAGCTTAGGTCAGCGCTGAGGGGAGAAGAGCGGGAGAAAGGTACAGACCTTCTCTACAGATTGTAATTGAATATCGGTTTCTACTGGTCATGTCCTGCAGCTCTCATGCGCTGAAGCCAGCATCACACCACTAGTTAGCAGTGCTCAACAGCCAAAATGAAGGAACAAGTATTTTTAATGGAAACATTTAGTTCTTCTCAGGTCTGTTCATTTGCCCACATGCAGAGTTTTTGCTTTCTTTGAGCTTTCGAGGAGGTGATGTGACTTTCTAATGTTACCCCAGGAGAGGGAAGGATGTGAGTAACCACAGCAAGGGTTAGATGGATAATTTGATTCATAAAATCTAAGGAGAAGAAGAAGAATCTGCATTATACTGGGGCCTGGTGGTGTTTAGGACACTCAGAACGTGATCTGGCTGCCCAAGCATGGGTGTCCAGTGGCATTAGAAATGTCCTTTTGATGTCTTGAGATATCATGGGGTTGGCACTGGGCTTTAGTTGAGGAATATCTTAGTGATCAGCCAAGTTTCTGTGCTGCCCCTGACTAACAAGCTCTTAATAACCACAGGTTGTGCCACAGTTTAAGGAAAGAAAGTAGCACATTGTAATAAGACTGAGTCATGCAATGCTTGAATGATGCTCACAACTATGAGAGGTCAGTGCTACCACATACCTACTGGAGCATATCCCCAGAAGGCTTAACATTAGCTCATATGGCAAAATTCTACTCTAGTTTTATAGTCAAAATGAACAGCATGTGCTTTTCAGGGGCGATGAGTGTGTAGGTCAGAGCAGGATTTAGGATCACAATCCCTTGAACAGAAGAAAAGTTCTTTATCAACATCTGCAACGAATCTAGAAAATGGCCATGGACAGCGTAAGTCGGCCTCTGAAATGATGACTCACAGCTCATTTGCCCCGACTAAACCGGGAGCTCCACGGCAAATCTGTGCTCAGGAGAAAAGTTCAGTGACCCACTGGAAGACTCGTTATGTAATGTGCACAACTGGACTCGTTTAAAACCGGGAGCGGCGATTGCTGCAGCTCGTTAGCTACGGCACAAACTTGAGAGAGGCAAAATCTCGCTGGCTGAGAAACGGCTGCACCCATTTTACACCCCCCCACCCCAGAAATACGCCCCCCGGATGGAAAGAATTTGATTTAAGACTGCGAGGAATGACTTTTGCCTTAATAAAGTATATACTGGAGGAATTTTGTGGCTTTTGTGGAACACGGTTGGCTGTGCTCCTCAGGCTTGGGTTCTTGTTGGGGTGACTATGGAGGGAACCAAGCAATGGGGAAAATGAGGAAACCTTAATCAAACTGGGCATAAGGCGGCCTTAAAATGTAAATGGAGTTATTTTATGCTGTTATCTTGTAGGGAAATAGTCAGATATAAAACACGGTGGAAGTATCCAGACTGACATTAACATTACTGTAATGTCCAAGAACTTTAGTTCCCTGATAGATTTTGAAACAACAGCTTCCTTTAGACTGTCTGTGTGTCTGTCTCACTCGGACTTGGAGAGTTGGTAGGCATTTCCTGGGGGTTTTATGCTAACATTATGCACAATTGCTGGCTTTAAAGTTGCAGGATGATTTATCTGTCTGAACATTCTCCCTTCTTTGCTCCTGACTTTCTCATTTTCAACTTGCAGGATCACAGTGACAGCGATGTGCAACATGGACTTCAGCCGCTTCCCCCTGGACTCTCAGACGTGTTCTCTGGAGCTGGAGAGCTGTATGTTGTACCTGTGTTTTCTAGCTAGAGATGCTCCATGGCTGGCTGCACATATAGTCTGGACACACTTCAGATTAAAGTCTATTTTAGAGCCCCCAAAAGAAAGACCAGGAGTCTTTCTATTGACTTACTGTGTTGTCTATCTAGCCCTTATGCTGCAAGATAGGGAAATTTGCAAGGAAAGCTTTTTAGTAGTTGACACTTTCAGAAAAACCCACCAAGAGATACGTTCAACATGTACTGGTTCTCAGCACCTCGCAAAAAGCAGTATCTGTTTCACCAGCGAGAAATCTGGGGGACAGGTTTTGTTCTCTTCTTTGCTTCTGATACAGAGGTGGTGCTTTCAAGTGTCCCAGTGAAAAGTTGAGTACAGTCATCAATATTTTTCTTTAAACTTCATCATCAGAAGGGTTTATGTATTATATAATCCTGATGCTGCAGACACTGTGGCTTGGGCTCAGCTTCTTTGGGAAGGAGTTGCTCTGCAGAGAAATTGGGAGTTATTCTGCAGAGAAATTGATTTGAAGAGTAAGATTTTCATGGCTGTTCTGTAAACCTTCTCCAGGGTGTGCCAAGGTGAGCATCTAATTGTTTTGAGATCCTCCCAGCTATCTATCTGAAATTTTCCTCTATAAACAGCAGAATCACAGAATTATAGGGTAATTTAGATTGGGAGGAGCGTTTTAGTTTGTTCCTGAGGTCAGCTGCTCCTATGCCCTGCTTAGAGCAGGGAGCTCAGAGATGTGTCCAGTTGGGTTTTGAATATCTCCAAGGTAATGGCAGCTCCACAACTTTTCTGTGCCACCTTTGTTGAAATGTTTCCCAGCCCTCATTCTGGAAAAGTTTCCTTTTAACTACTTGGGAGAAAAAAAAATAAATCTGTTCTGCATCTTGCATCCCTTTCCTGCTGTCCTTTCACTCTGCATCTCAGAGAAAAGCCTGAGAAAAACCTGTCACCATCTTCTGTATGAGCCCCAGCAGGGCAGCAGCTAGACCCCACCACAGACGACTCTTCTTCCAGCTGAACAACCCAAGCTTTGCCAGCCTCTCAGCTTATGTCCCGTGCTCCAGCCCCACCCCGGTCATCTTGATGAACCTTTTTTTTATTCCCCATTCCTTCTACCTAGAGCAGTAATTCCTTACATTTTTTATTTACCCTCTTCAAATATTTCTAGACTTTCACTTCAAATCACACCTGTCACTTTTGTTTCTGTCATTTGAGGCATGACTATTTCCCAGGTTATTTTTATCAGTTAGCAATTGCTTGTCTATGATTTTTGATATGTGATGCTCAGAAAAGTACTGTTCTAGCTATCATTTCATCAGTGTGTGTGTTTCCGTGAATGAGGATGGTCTGATTTTTGTTGCTGTTGTTGTTGTTATCATGGTGTATCATATGGCAAGATCTTTTAAACTCATGGTTAAAATTGTTATTGGTATTACTCCATGCCAAAGATGCCTTTGTGTTCATTAATTTTGTCTGGATATATTAACTTTTGCTTCCCCTCCAAGATAAAGTCACATCACAGCGTGTTTCCTCTTTCCCTAAGATGCTTACACTGATGAAGATCTGATGCTGTACTGGAAAAATGGGAATGAGTCTCTGAAAACCGATGAAAAGATTTCTTTGTCACAGTTTTTGATACAAAAATTCCACACGACATCGAGACTGGCTTTCTACAGTAGCACGGGTATGGCCTTTTCTGATTTATTGCTACAGCTAATGCTGTATTAGCTACTCGTGTGAGAGCCCTTGGGATCATAAGTGGATGAAATGTGGTCTTCACGGTGTGAACAGTACACGTTTTGAAAGATCAGTTTCTATTTTCACTGTCCTTTAGAAAGAAAACTATCAAAAGAAAGATGTTCTCTCTGTGCCTACCAGCCAGGCTGTGCTTACCGATTCTTGATTTCCTCTTCTCCCAAAGGCTGGTACAATCGCCTCTACATAAACTTCACTTTACGCCGGCACATCTTCTTCTTCCTGCTCCAGACCTACTTCCCCGCCACCCTCATGGTGATGTTGTCCTGGGTGTCCTTCTGGATCGATCGCCGAGCGGTTCCTGCCAGAGTCTCCTTGGGTGAGAGGAGCTGCAGCAAGCCAGGACTGCGTGAAAATCTTTGAACGTGAAGATTTTGGCAGTAAAGGGAACTGTTCATTTTGATGGTTAAAGATAGTGGGCAAGCAAATACTTGTTTTATCTGATGATTAATATAATGTAAAACATGCACGTAAGTGCAGGCAGCGGAACTGGCAGGAGAGATACTTATCACAAATTTATTTCCTATCTAACAGCTTTTAGAGTATCATGTAGAGCATTGCTGCTTTTCTTGAGGCAAAGACCTTATGGATGGTATCTGTCAATAATATTTATTTCTCTTGGTTCTTTCAGGGATAACCACCGTGCTGACCATGTCCACGATCATCACCGGGGTGAACGCCTCCATGCCTCGTGTCTCCTACATCAAAGCAGTGGACATTTACCTGTGGGTCAGTTTTGTGTTTGTCTTCCTCTCGGTGCTGGAATACGCGGCAGTGAATTACCTGACCACGGTGCAAGAGCGCAAAGAAAGGAAACTGCGGGAGCGGGTGAGAAAAAGTTGTTTTGTTCATCCATTCTCTTTTCTGGTCTGGTCTTTATAGTGACTGGTTTGTGTCTATAAATGGGAAAACACTGATATCCAGGTGTGTATAATTGGGTCTGTTTAGATTGCTCCACCACAGGCTGAACTGGAAGTGTTCAAGGCCAGGCTGGATGGGGCTTGGAGCAACCTGGTCTGGTGGGAGGTGGCCCTGCCCATGGCAGGGGGGTTGGAACTGAATGATCTTTAAGGTCCCTTCTGACTCGAACCATTCTATGATTCTATGAATTGCTAACATCAGAAAACCAGGACTTGATCTCATGCTTCTTTGTAGAAACATGAGAGAAGAGGAGAGTATGACCTGACCTGGGGAAGTCTGTAGCCTGGGACTGTGTGGGGATTACAAGAGGGGAAAATACAAAAGATACTTCACCACGGCTGCCACAGTTGCTATATTTTTAAGCTAAAGGTGATATGGAGCAAATTCATTTCCCCCCTCCACAGTCAGCTTTACTCTGGAAACTGGATTCAATGAATGTAATATTGAAGTGAGTGCTCTTAAAGAAGCAAAAGAGACATTTCTCACTGTAAATATAGATCTTGCCAGCCAATGCCGCTCCCCTATGAAAGACCCAATGTATCTGAGTAGGAATATGTCAGGTTTCCCTGAAAAGAGCTCTATATTGAGCAGGTTTTGAGCAACCTGCTCTAGTGGGAGGTGTCCCTGCCCATGGCAGGGAGGTTGGAACTCAATGATCTTTGAGGTCCCTTCCAACTCTAACCATGCTATGATTCTATGATATTATGTCTATATTAAGAAATTAAATGTGCCCGGGACCAAGGCTGATGGACACAGACTGTCTAAAACTAAACCTTCTTTTCCTTGAAATCGGTGTGGTTGCCTGTGGCAAATGGTCTGTGGCCCATGTTAATTCTCAAACCTTACACGGGAACTTCTGGTGCTTGTTGGCTTGAACAAAATTCAGGCCAGAGACATTTGTGACATTCTAATGGTATTGTCAGCTGAGTTCCCGTGCCCAGAGATGCTCTTTGGCTGTGATTAATTTATTAGTGTAGATATAGACTAAAATCTCTGCACGGGGAAATTATGTAGCATATTTCTGCATGGATGTGCCTCTGTGAAGATGGGTGTCATTTAAGGCTCCGTGGAGGTGGGTTTCTGGTACATTAGGTTCCCTTTTTCATAGGGGTGTCTGCCATCACAGGCACACAAAGCCAAGGCAACGGCAATTTGACCTGAGGTTTAAGAGTAAATACACAGCATTTCTTTCTCTGCTGGGTCTTGCAGCAATTAGCTTATTGCCATTAACTGTGTTCCTTTCCACCCACCCACCCACCATCTCCTGGACCTGTCAGTTGGTGACAAAGAGCTTGGTGTAATTCTTCCCTGTGTTGTTTTGGTGGCAGACTTGTATTTTAGGTACACCTATTTAGTATAAAATACATCTTAAAACCCAACTAATATTCAGTTGCACCCATGGAGTGCTCCAAAAAATTCCTGGAGTCATGGGTCTAGCAAGTAGAGACACTGGGCTACAAACTTGGCGTGTTTTTCTGCACACAATCTGCTGATACCGAATCGTTTGGTTATGACTAGAACATGGAAAACAATTCCTAAACTGACTTTCAGGTTTTCAGTAAACAATGGGATCTGTCGGTTAAGTGATTTGAAGAAAAAACCTTGAGCGCAGGGTTTTCCAGAATTTCCTGAATATTATATGTACACGTATACGTAAATTTTATACTTATATTTTATGTATGTATGTATATATTCAGGATACATACACTGCTGTGTACTGTGTATGCAGGATTATTTTAGCTTCCTTGAAAAGAAGTCCTTGGAAAATATACACTTCAAAGTTGGTGAAGAAGGGAATTTGGGGCAAGTGATATAGGATAAGGAAAGCAGTCTGTGAGGAATCAGAGGCAGGAACTCCTAGCAGAAAGGAGAGTTTGGAGTCCATTTTCATTACATACAAATATATAATGCATATTTATGAGACAGAAAACCTGCAGCTCTTAAACAATAGAAGACAGTATTTGCTGTTCAAAATTCTACCTGTATTCGTTGGTCTTCTTAGACTTTTGGGATCTGTGCTGGTGCTGCTGAAGTCAATGCAAGTTTGTGCATCAACATCACCAGAGATGGAATTTTACACTAGGCTTTTAACTGATCCTCTCAGTTTAAAATCAGATGTACAAAGGAAAGGTGTACCTGTGAAACCAGGACTTACCCCTTTTTTTTTTCCCCATAATGTACTAGATAAGCCATTTCTACAGATAAAACTGCATCTTGTCCTTGAGTAATTATTAACACAAAGACTGCAAAATAAGGAATCTCAAGACAGCAAGGCAGAACACAGGTAGCAAAGAAACCCCTTTGATTAGTTGTTTTTGTTTTTATATATAGCGGTGTAGCTAAACTATGTCTTTTCCTTTTGGAATACAAGAAAAACAAGTGACTTTTTTGTTCAAAGAGAAACTTACAGTATGTTACCTAAATTCCAAGCTCAATTGTTCAAAAGCTGTCCGTTAATAGAAAGGCTTCATTTCTGTTGCTAATGTGTTCTTCCAGTGTTCAGCTATGTTTCTTGTTTCTGTCCCCAGTTTCCATGCACATGTGGAATATCTCATTCGAAAACTATGATGCTGGATGGAAACTACAGTGAATCCGATGCCAACAGCCTGGCAGGATATCCACGAAACCAGATGGTCCCAGAGGAGGAAAAACAAGAAAAGATGGTTGTGCACTTAGCCATGAGCAATGAATCTAATTCATCAAGGAAGAGAGGCCTGAAGGGCCACGTGGGCTTGCGCATCATCCAGAACACTCATGCAATTGATAAATACTCGAGATTAATATTTCCAGGCACCTATATATTTTTTAATTTGATATATTGGTCTGTCTTTAGCTAGGCATGCTAGCACAGCAGTGACTGAAGCAGAAGACATTCACAAAACTCTCTTACATTTGCTCTTTTTCAACCTGACCTGGATGCAAAGCCAGAAAACTGATTATTTTATTGCTTCTTCGGAGGAAAAAGGGGAGGACACATCCTCCAGCAGGCAACTCCATGCACAGTCTTCATGGGAGACCCTGCTGGGCTGGTTGCTTGCCAGCCCACACCCCAGCTCCTGTTTGCTTTACGACACATGGCATTTCTCATACTTGAAAACACGTGCTTGCCATTCACCCAAAAGGTGCTCTATGTTCATCTGGGGCTGACCACGCTGGTGGTGCCTGCTGTGCAATGGACAACCAGACACAACGCTCATACAGGCTGTCCTGAGGGGTTAGGCAAATACAACAAGGAGGGGTCTGGAGAGTGCATCTCCTGTAAGGGAACTAACTGAAGGAGGCCTTTCCTTTTCAACGTCTCTGGTTTTGAGCAAATCCTTTTATTTTTTCTTTGGCGTACGGATATCATGTTTCCTTCCATTGCTTTATGAACAAAATCCCCTTTTAGGATCCAAATTATGCTTTCTCTGGATAGGACCTTTGTCAATACTGGTAGGACTGGCTAGGGTCAACAGCCTTGGGTTACAGAGTGCAGGCAGTAAATTTGAGTTGGTGGTCATTTTTTTTCTAGATAAAAGGTAAGGAGTGATAATGAAGCAGAGCAAAAAAGCCCACAGGCTCAGAGAAGATGGTTCCTAGGGTACATAAGTAATGAAAACAGGGATGTTAGGCATGTGTTCTCCATTTAACTTGAGCCCAACATGTGATACATAGCACCTGCCCTCTAAAGTGAGAGGGAAAGATGGTGTGTAGTAAGTACGGGCAGCTCATGGTGAATGGGCAGCGTCTCCGGGACTATCACTTTCTCTCTCCAGAAGCAGAAAACAGCACTGAGTGCACCACTAGTGGTTTTCAAGGATTTTCCTTGCCCTTGTGAGGGAAGCGCAGCCCACAGAGAAACTGCAGATCCCAATGCGCCTCTCCCAGTCGACACATTGTCCTTCTGTTCAGGCATTTTTGGATCAAGAGGGAGAGATGTCTGACAGAACCTCTCTTTGGAGAAACACAGACAGGTCAGAGATTGAATGGCCAAGAATAATGCTGTGGGATGCAAAAAGAGACCCTGTCTGGCCTCTGACTCCAAGGGTGATGTAAGTCCTTTGAAGCTGCTGGAGAGCATTGTAATGACCTTCTGTGTTTGGCATTTCATTTTTCATGCAGCGAGATCTCCCTTTCTTTTGCTAACAATGCTGGCAGCAAAACCCAAATGTAGAAACATGATAGCAGCAAAACAATGATGCCCAGGTTTGTGTGCTCCTTATTTTTAGAGAACACCATGACTTTCTTGCTTTGGTGGAGATTACATTCAACAAAACATTTGGTTACCAAGCTGAAAGTCAGCAGGGTGAGCAGAGCCTGAAGAGTGAAGATTCAGGACTGAGGTTAGAATCTGACTCAATGAACCATTAGATTAAGTTACACATCTGACTGACTGAAGATTCAGATAGATCATACAAATAAAGAAAAAGCAAACAAAAATACTAATAAAACTGTAACTATTTGTTGGTGCGTAAAGTTTTCTGCTTACTGTAGCTGTAATTCTTGTCTTAACTCTCAAGGCATCTAGAAAATGGCAGGAAAGTGTCACAGAATCACAGAATTGTCAGAGTTAGAAGGGACCTCTAGAGATCATCCAGTCCCACTCCCCTGCTAAAGCAGGGTTGCCCAGAGCACAGCACTCAGGACTGCATCCAGGAGGGGATGGAAGGTCTCCAGAGGAGGGGACTCTACACTCTCCCTGGGTAACCTCTGCCAGGGCTCTGCCACCCTCACCCAAAAGTTTTTCCTCATCTTTGAATGAAACTTCCTGTGTTCCAGCTTGTGCCCGTTGCCCCTCGTCCTGTCACTGGGAACCACTGAGAGGAGTCCAGCTCCATCCTCTTTCAACCTACCCTTTAGATACTCAACTCCAGGCTGTCAACAATACCCAGGATTTTTTTTTGTGCCTCAACTATTGGTGTGACACTGATTTACTGGAAAGAAAATTGATAAGAGAAACTAAAAATAAAGACTCTTTTCCCCTTTCATCAGTGACCTTAATAACTGACACTAACAGGAGTTCTGAGCAGTCATACAACTAAGAAAATGAAGCCCTGCAATGGCTGATGAGAAAGGGAGCCGTGGAAGGGCAGTATCTGAGAGGGAGGTATCCCAGATATCTGTATCCCAGCCTGACACATCTCTCCTGAGCTACTAAGTCAGTGCTTTTACCGCACACAGCTCTTCTTGGAACCGAAACCTGTATGCTCCTCACATCAACAGGTAGAGATCACTAATACAGAGACAAAAAATACTAAAGAAATAGCCCGCTCATCTGTTAAGGGGTTATAGCCTGGCCATAGCAGTGTACATTCTTCAACAACAGCAGTTTCTGAGTGTAAAACGGGAACCAAGGCCGTGGCTGGCAACAGGGCAACTTTGTTGGGGGGAGGCAGCAGAAGGGCACCACAAAGACACCAGCGCGGGGAGTGAGAAACTCTGTTCCCCTGCCCCCCAGTTTCTGCCAGTCTTCCCACGGTACCCGCAGCACATGCCATCTGACCTCGCAGTGCCTCATCTCCTCCAGCTGGAAAGTGGGGAGCAATAACATTTACCTACCTCATGAGGTGCCGAGGGGCTCCACCTGCTTAGTTAGCACGTGTGGGGGGCACGGTTAACAATTTCTGAGCAGGTCACCCAGTGGGAGTCCAAAGAGTTTTGTCTTAGTTACTAGAGTTGTTCAAATGCATCCTCTGAATCCAGCTGGAAGAAAACGTGTATCTCCCCACCTTATAATGACATTAAGCCAGATGACTCCCCCACATTATAATGCCATCAAACCAGAGATAAATGCCAAAACCAAAAAGTGAACATCGTCAATGAATAATGCCTCCTGGCATAGTTAAATAAAAAAAAAAAGTCCTAGTGCTTTACTTTGCCATTTCATTACAGCTCCTGCTCCCTTAGAAGTTATGTGGCGACAGAGACAGCCCTTTAGATCCAATTATCTTTGCACTAGTGCTGCCTGTAGTTTAAATGTTCATTAATAAACATCTTTTGGAGAGGCTACCTTACTGTTATTTTATATGCATGTGTTCATAACTGATAGAGATTGATGTCTGTTTCTACCAGCCACAATTACGCAGCCTGTGAAACCATCAAGGAACGTATTTTTTCCATTAAAGGGGAAAAAAAAAGTCTCTGTCATGGGCACCACTTACACTTATTATTCATTAAAACAATAGATGAAAAGTAGCTATGGAAATAAACCCAAGACATCTCCTTCAGGCAGGGTGGGAATTGTATTTTTCTGCTTATTAAGAGGAGAGTGGCTGTGCATGAAGCTAGAACAAATATCTGAAGTGCGGTCTTGAGAAAGTATTTCACCTTTCATCTCCTCTGGGTTACGAGACAACTTCACAAGCACTGCCTACCTTCTAGCTGCAATATCCCACCAATGTTTTGAGAAAAAAACAGGATCTGGATACTGTTTGATGGATATGGGCCAGTTCTGTGAAGCACTAGGTGTCTGGACAATTAACCTACCGAAGGATGGGATTTGCATAAGGGATTTGGGCAAATGGAGCCCGTTGATGAATATGCCTTCTCCAAGTCACCTGATCCAATGGCAAGGAGAGAAACTGTCAGCCCTGCTCCTTCTGCATCTGGCTCCACTGTACTTTTACTTGCTTCTAACCAAATCATGTCTTTGAAAGAAAGTAATCCTCTCTATATATGTACAATGTATATGCAGATAGCATGTAACAGAGGAAGACGCTGCGGCGCGTACCTGTGTTAAATAGTTTACAGAAGCGAAAGTCTCATATACTCTATGTAAATTACCGCTTATTATGCCCAGAAAACATACTGTGTTGAATTGAAAAAAGGCTTTTCTTGTCAGCCAAGGGACAAGAAAGGAGGTATGGCGAGTTATTCCATAGGCAAATATTATGTGTTGTCTCACATTTTCCTTCTGGAAAAGGAACTGTTGAGAAGTTTGCAAGAAAGGCTGATGCTAAACTGGTTGTACAGTGTGCACAATCCACTGTGCTGCTTGCTATAATCAAACCTGGTAATAAAATAACAGATGGAAACGGTGGAAAAGTGTTCATTTCATGGTGTGAACCTTAAAATGTGATTTTAATTCTGGTTGGAGTTCTGTTACATATGAGCTAATGTCCACTGGTAAAGGGTTTCAATAAACACCTTATTTGTAATTGATTTTAAATAAAAAGCATCTCAAAAGGTGGAAAAAATGTAGTGGAAGCATGCAAGGACTTTGAAGTATGCAAAGCTCCTTGAGAAAACTGAGCTGTTAATTACAGCTATAAGCTACAGAGACCTTTTGTGAAAATTGGAGCCCACAACTGGCGAAATTTTAGTAATTACTTTACTTTTAAAGGCACATTTTCAAAAGCCAAGATCGCAGGTGTATTTCTCAATCTCCACTTGACTACAAATGAGAACTTGTCATTTAATTCCTCCTTTGTGCCTTTGAAAAGATTGTCTCCACACTTCCCAAGGAAAGATAAAACCCCTCTGAGGTCCCGGCTGCCCGATCTCATCTTATTATCCTTAATGCAGACAATGGGACTAAAAGCAATGGGCACGGGTGATGCTGATACCGGGACCACTGAATAATGCCCATTGTCTGCCAAATTTCCACAATGGAGAGATTACAGCAAGGTACAGTCTAAATAAGTGAGATCCTGCCCTGCTGAAATGGAAAGAAGAGAAAAATGCATTCAAAAAACCAGTGAGACTTTAGCACTATTAAAATTAAAATGTAATCCAGCCTCACACTAAGCTGATTAATTCCTTTGCAAAAAATGACATTTAAAATAACCTATCAGGGTCATTACTTTCCTGGTCGGAGGAATTACCGTTTCAGAGGAAGCAAGAGGGGTGGGGAGGGAAGCAGTGCACGAGCAGGGGGCATGGTGCTGCTCTTGGCACCCGGCTCTTGTGGCCATGCAGGGGGGACACCAAACTGAGCGGAGCCCTCCATGGAGGCGAGGATGGGAGGACAGAGCTTCCCCAAGTACTTGGCGCCTGGGCATCACACCTCACCATGTGACAGTCCTTGATTTGGGCAAGGGAAAGCTATCTTCTGCTGGGAGCGAGGCTTAGGCTGGTCGTGGATGGGAGCCTGACAGAGACACCTTGAAAGACAAGCAGTGTCTGCACCCACAGCTACCCACAAAATTTTCTCTAAACAAATTGTGCCTGATGCCACCCACTTTCGATGCTGACCTCCACTGCACCCAGAAAAGAAGACCCCCTGAACCAGGACAGCCGTGCATTGCCCAATCCTCAGAGCAAGCAACAAAGTCCTTAGCGCATAGTCTAAAGACCGATTTTCAAGATTTCCTGCCTTTGAGAAAATGCCCAGGACTTATCATGGCCAGTTGTCCAAACTAGATGACTCCCACGAGTCCTTTAGGGGTCTCTGAGTGTGGATATGCACTCTCACAGCCGTAGAAATTCAGCTTGGGAAAATTGCCTGGCAACTCAATCCGTGGAAAATGCATATAAATGACATGGGGGGAAAAAAAAGAGAGATTTTACTGCTCTACTTGTCATGCAGATTTATAGAAGAAAATTGTGTTTAGCTTAAAGGGAATTCAGAGTGGGAAATGAAAGGACAAGTTAATTGTAACGACAGTTTGAATTACTTGAACAAATATATTTTGGGAAATGGGACAGAACATTAGAGCTGTAAAACTCTCCAGCCTCCTGGCTCTTTCCGTTTTATCTGGATTTTTATTAGGATCCAAATTTATTTCGACCATGAAATTTTAAACCTTTCTTATTAGGGTGCATAATGGCCATATTTTTATAGGTACAGCTGGGAGGAGGTCTTCAGTGCCATGCACAGATTTTAATTGCAGCAGCCTCCAAGTGAAAATACTGTTCCTTTTTTTCACCTGCGTTTTCAGGAGAGACGGCTGCCATTCCGCAAAACAGGAAAGGCAGAGTTATTTAACCGGTCTTCAGGGAGACAAGACACTCGACAAGACACTCTCCACAAGGAGCTGGACAAGCAAAAGAGGGTATCGTTTACAGAGATAGTAGCCTTGGCATTTAATGTTGGGTTCTGAGTAGGACTTTGCAAGACTACGTGGGGAGGAAAGGAAACTCCTGCTTGGGCCAGATCTGGAGACACTAACCACCTTGGATGGTCGTCCCTCTTACTATCACCACCAGCCATGATGGTGACATAGATGTAAACTGCCACCCCAGAGAAGGTGACAAAGGATGTTTTTCCTCAGAGCTTGGTCCCTCATGCTGTGCCTCCGTGTGAGACCCTTACTTTGCAGGGTCAGTGTCCCCCTGCCCCAAACAGTTCTGATTTGGCCCCAGGATGGCACACTGAAGGAAACTTTTCCTCTGAGGCTGGAG
The DNA here is from genome assembly GCA_013398155.1 of Pedionomus torquatus. Taxonomy (NCBI): domain Eukaryota; kingdom Metazoa; phylum Chordata; class Aves; order Charadriiformes; family Pedionomidae; genus Pedionomus; species Pedionomus torquatus. The sequence goes on from VZRU01019187.1 coordinate 60,682, forward strand.
TGGGGTGTCTCTGTGTGTGTTTTGTCCATGAGGGAGGATGGTGCCCTGGTCTGCAGATGTGGTGGCTGTTTGCAGGGATTTTCCTGTCTGATTCCTGCCACATCAGACCTCCCTTTCATCCCAGTGGTGGTCCAGGAGAGGAGGAAGAGCCCTTGCTTCAAAGGGATGGTTCGTCTGGAGAGAGGCTGGCGTACGGCACAGAAAGCAGAGGAAAGGACTGAAATGGGAGGCCCTGCTGATTGCTTGGGGTCAAATGGTCTCTCCCAGGCTCTTGGGCACTTTATGTCCTAAATGACATAAGGTGCTTAGCAGGACATGGCTCAAAAAGGAGAAAAAAGTAGGGAGCAGGAAAGAGGAAAGAAGAGGAAAAAAGTCCCACCCCAAAGGAAAGCAAGCATTTTTGTGACTGTGTCAAAGTCAGTGTTTTGCTAAGCCATTAGCTGCTCCTCACTTCTCCAGCTTTTCTTTAATCATGGCTGTCATGTATGCGCTTTCCTTTCCTTAGTCCTCTGCTAGCTGACGTAAACATTACAGCCTGTCAATATTCTTCCCACGTCTCTGCTGGTGACAAAAGCCACGAAAATATGTGACTAACAGCTCCACCACAAACCACCTTTGTGCTGGGGCTCTGCCAAGGGAAGAAACCATCGAGGCTCTTTTACAAGTACAAACCCCGTCTGTACGGCTGTTTCCTTACCTTGTGAATCCAATAAAACAATTAGTTGAAGCAGTTTAATTAGGAGGAGGGAAAACAGCTTCGGTACAAAGATAAAATATATTCTCTTTGATTTCAAGCATCCTCAAAAAGGAGCCCCATGTTTACCGTCACTTCAGATACAGAGCAACATAGTGAGAAGCCTGGCCTGGATGGCTGGTGGGTACAGGTCCAGCAGGCAGTCCTCAGGAGGACCCACCAGTGCATCCAGGGCTGGAGAAGCCACCCAGGGAGCCCTCTAGATCCAGAGTTTCATTCCTCACCCTGGGCTGCTGGGCTGCTGCCTAAACCCTAAAATATTCACACTTGCTTCCAGGCACATCGTTCCCTTGACACCTCATGGTCACTCTGAGGCATGCCCCTGGTCCATGGCTCAACCTGGATGGGGCTGAATACTCTGATGGTCATTTCTCTGGTTCACCCTGCTCAGGGCTGTGGTGTTAAACTGTCCCAGGTGCCATTTCCCAGCTGCCTCCCTGGACCTAGATGTGCCTCAACACCTTGAGCACCTTTCATCTCAGCCTCTTGACTTTCTGCTGTCATTAAGGCAGAAAACAGACTCAAAGATTTTACATGCCCCTGCTGCCAATCACATACCTCTCCAGCCATCTTCTGGTGTTTATCCTGATCCTTGTTTCTATTTGCCATGAGGCTACAAGAGGAGACGGGGCACCTCTCAGAAGCAAGCTGACAGCAGCTGAGGAGAGGGGCTGAAAAGCGTTTCTCAAGGGATGGGAAAGCTGGAGAGGGTGAAGCTGCTGAGCCTGGCTTATGGTTGGGCATTTGTGTGGTGCCAAGTCTTCTTGGGCAATGGGGCTCTGGCATGGTGTGGTGAAGCCCAGCCCGACTGGAGTGGTAGACTCAGGGCATGTCCCCACCACCGGGACGAGGCCACCATGTCGAGCGCCGCCACGGCAGCCATGCAAAACCAGCTCAGTGGGGCTGCGGGGAGGCCAGCCAGCCTCAGAGGAAAAGAAGAAAATCATTTCTGACAGATGCTCGTGCAGCCGGCTCTTAAAAAGCTGCAATCCCACAGCCTCCCTGGACAGTTTATGCCAGTGCTTAACCAGCCTTAAAATTAGAAAGTGCTTACTGGTAGCCAGGCTGCATCTCCCTTGCTGTAACTTAGACCTGTTACACCCTCTGCTACTGCACACAGTGGGTGTGAAGGAAAGTTTATGCAGCTAAGTTTGTGCAGGTGTCTGTCAGGTTTCCTCTGCTCTTTACTGCTTTGGACTAGGTCTGTGACCCTCCTTGAAGGCCCAGGGTTTGTTTACAGAAAAGTCTTACAGCAACCTTTCTCACCCCCACCATTTCCTTCTGTGGAAGAAATGATACGGTTTGACACTGGAATTGGACTTTTTTTCTTTTTTTTTTTGGAGAATATGTTTTTCAGCTATTTCATTAAATGTCTCATTATGCCATATAGAGGTCATAACTCATCCATCACAGCAACCCCATCTTTACCATAACACCTGCTAAGATTGCCTAGCAGCCCAGAAATGGCTGGTTTTGAACATTTACAAAAGCTCTACTGGGCAGAATAACCCCCTCTCCTGTCTTAGTCATCAATAAACTTTCACAGAGTCGTCGTGGTTGGAAAGGACCCCTGAGATCGAGTCCAACCATACAAACACAAAACCCCACTACATCTCGGCCACTACAGCATGTCCTAAGTGCCACATCTACATGTTTCTTAAATACCTCCAGGGATGGTGAGGAACCACCTCCCTGGGCAGGCTGTTCCAGTGCCTGACCACCCTCTCAGTGAAGTCATTCTTCCTAATATCCAGTCTAAACCTCCCCTGCTACAACTTCAGACCATCTCCTCTGGTCCTGTCATTATTCCTTTGGGAGAAGAGGCCAACACCCACTTCTCTACAACCTCCTTCCAGATGTTGTAGAGGGCAAGGAGGTCTCCCCTCAGCCTCCTTTTCTCCAGACTAAACATGCCCAGTTCCCTCAGCCTCTCCTCACATGACTTGTTCTCCAGACCCCTCACCAGCTTGGTGGCTCTCCTCTGGACCCACTCCAGTGCTTCAATGTCCTTCCTGCTGTGAGGGGCCCAGAACTGAACGTAGCACTCAAGATGAGGCCTCACCAGTGCTGAGTACAGAGGCACCATCCTGTCCCTACTCCTGATGGCCACACTATTCCTGATACAAGCCAGGATGCTGTTGGTCTTCTTAGCTACCTGGGCACACTGTTGGCTTATGGTAAGCTGTCTGCCCACCAGCACACTCACACAGCCCATAAATGCATAGAAGCACTTTTCCATGCTTTCTGCAAGCTTTGGTTCCTACCATGGTGGCAAATAATGCCTCCGGTATAACTTCAAGCAGGGCTCCCACAGGACTGGTCTTTTTTTATCAGCTCTGCTCTCCAGCAGAGAAGCTCTGATGAGCTGAGGCCACCATGTCCTACAGCTGGGCAGGAGAGAGACAGGAGGAAAGCTGAGCCCTTGCCCTTGCCCTGCCCAGCTGCCCTGGTTCGACTACCCCAGCAGACGCGTGGGCAGGCAGGCAGAAAGCTGGGTCTCCTGCGTGCCCGGGATATGGATAAGTGCATTTTCATATTACATCTAACGTAATAAGTCAGTTAAATGCCCCTAGTCTGGGGAGGGCAGCATGTTAATAAATGGTCGTTACCAGCAGTTGACAGTTGGTTAGCACAGATTAATTCCTAATGAAGAAAAAAACTCTTTATGTAATGTAATGCTTCTGGCTGGGGATCAAGGGTTGCAATCATCCACCCACGGCAGACCTTTTAAATCCAGCTTTGTTCCACTGCGGGAAAAATAGAGCAAAAAAAAATAAAAACCTGCTATTTTTTTTAAAGGTTATGATTCAGCCAGCGTCATTTGGATCCTAATTCCAGGAGTGCTGAGCTTGTTACCTAAAGAGTACAATATGTTACACCGCAGCCTGGTGATGCAGATGTGGTGGAGGAGGCAGCGTGCGGCAGGAGGGGGGGCACTGCACGAACCCTGCGCCCCAGGGATGCAGGAGATGGCCTTGTGCAGCCAGGGCTCTTGCATCTGGCAAGGTGATGTCGGCTCCCTGGCCAAAGCCATGGGTGCTTGGGGCTGGCTGCCAGGCATCAGGGCAGACTGGGTTGTATGGAATCACCCTGGGAAGGTGTGAGAAGCAGGGGTACAGCTGTATTGTGCCAGCCCTCACCTTCCAGCAGCCACAAGGAAACCAACTGTGAAAAGCAGGAGGTCAAACCCAGATTAAGCACCAAGGATTTTGGCAGAAGACCGCGCAGCTGCCTGCAACCCTGTGGCCAGTGTCAGGGCACACACACACAGAGGCTTTCACCCTTCCAGCCACGAGAAGGCTCCTGGGACCTTTGTTTCCATTTACAAGAAGGCCATGCATTTCACACTGACTCATTTACTTTCCCTCTCCCTTCCTTAAGACATGAGGGCTCAGGCGCTGGTTCCTGGGCTCCTCTGCAGGGGACATCATCTCCACCATCTGGTTGTGCCAACATCACCCTTACAGAGGGACTTACAGAAGCACCTGCACCCAGGGGCTCTGAGATACTCTCTCATAGCCACAAGTCAGAAGCAAAACTCACTGGAAAGCCAAATCCATGGAAACATCAACAAATAGTGGTAATAATTACCGGTGAAGAAGAAAAAATGCTGCAGTTATCCTGTGACCTAAGCATACCAATATAATAAAACTGATTCTAACAAAACTGATTCCCACACAGGAAAGTGATTTGAACTTGTGAGGACTGTTTTTTTACTGTACTTTACTTATGGTCTGATAGGACCCACCCTATTGATTTACTGATGGCCTCACAGGAAAAAAATTGCAAGGAATTTTAGAATTATGGCTTAAAGAAAGAATTATTCTGTTTACTTGAGCATTTTATATTTTACTGTATCTTGACTAACACAAAATACCTGTGCATAAAGTAGGAGAAGCCCCACAAGCTGTGACACATGAAGACAAATGAGACCTGCATCTCCTTGAGTAGTGTGGATCCTCAGCAGGTAAAACGGCACCTCTCAGATGTTGGGGTTTTCTTTCGTCTCCTTTCCATTTGGCCTTGCTTTCCTGCAGCGATGCCAACCTGGAGAAAGCAGATTAAATCTGTAAGAAGTCTGAGAACAAAGTAAGTTCTGTGCCAGCAGAGGACTTCAAACGGGGAGGAAGGCTGGCAGCAGAGATACTGTCATAGGCAGAGACTTCAAAAGAGGCGCAGCAAGTGATTAACTTTGCAACTAATTGGTGCAGCCAGAGAGAAGTACGCGGGCTGCGTGAGCGAGGCTGAACACTGCAAATTTCTATTTGAATCTTTCCTTTGAGTTTTTGACATTTGCCCACACTCCTGTTAAGGGGGATGTGGACGAGCCCTGTGCTTGAGTCTGGGAGCATCATCGCCCCTAAGGGCTTCCCATCTCCACGGCTTAAATTAGGCACTGTGGCAGATGAGAGAGGCAAAAGGGAATACCACTGGGGCTTCTGCCCACGCTAATGCTGCTCAGGTGACACATCTCTAGAACAGCCCAACCACCAAAGAGCCATCAGCTGATGCTATCTTGCTGTGTGAGCAAGGCTTCCATGCAAGCGATGGGGGTTGGGGACTGATGTTACCAGAGAAAATGATCATCGTCCCTTCTCTGAGCCTTTTCCACACTGTTTTTAAGAGCAAAGTCCATCAACAGTTTTATACTTGTCAGCACCAAGGAAAATCCTTCTTTTACTTATGGGCAACCCTGCCTGTGTTGTAACAGAAATTGCAGGCCACGTTTATAACCACTGGTAAATTTTGTGACACCAATACAATCTGAGCAATGAGACGAAAACATTTGATTATTGATATCAGAGATGGAACAGCCCCATTAGGCTGTCTTAATCACCTCTCAAAAATGCTGAATGTTTTCTAATACATTATCTGGGCTATGAAAGAAGTTGCTGTTGAAGGGGCGCCAGCCTGAGATTGTTAATGGTTTTTTTGGCTGTGGCACACTAAGCAATGCTTTAATGCCAAGTGGAGAGACGAGCTCTTCCAAGGAGCTGCAGGAGCCATGTGCAAAAAGCATGTACAAATTAATAACAGCCATTTTTTTACATTTGCTCCAGCACTAAAGGAAGTTGAAAAAGAGCAGAAAAGGTTTTGCAGAAATGTCAATACATTCTTGGGCCTTGGGTTTTTAAAGGAATCAAGTCTTAAAAAAACGTTCACCAACATTTTCTATCTTAAAACATTCTGCCTTATAGTATCTCTGGTTTTACTTTGTTTCCTTGCCCAGTCTTGCTAGGAGGTGAAGGAAGTGAACAAAAGGAAAAAGCTTGAAAGGCTTGCAGAAATATCTTAATGGAGAGGAGAAAATGACTCTGGTTTGGTTTTTTCCTCTGGGTTCTTTGGTTGTTTTTTTTTTTTGAAAAGGTGGAGAAGCAGCATTCTCCGAGCTTAGCTCTGGGTGGTAGCGTAGGACACCACATGCTGATGGCTGATGATAATGTGTGTGCTGGGTCTTCACGGGCACACAGGGCACTTCTTCCACATCTCCCTCCCACACATCTCTCTACCATCTCTTTTTCTCTCTGCCAGAAATATCATGATTCTACCTGACAGGGAAAACAGGTTTGTTCCACAGGGAGTCGCCTCTTGCATGGGGAAGTCTTCATTGCAATGGCCAAAGTGAAATAAGTCTCCTTCTTCTGACACCGTATGCACAGAGGAGCAGAGCACGGCCATAAAGGAGTACTCACTCATGCTGGTGGGTATGCCCAGTTGAGACACCCCAAGTATCTTGGTCACACTTTGAAAGTGCCCACATTTGGAAAAAATGTGCAGCTCCATTTTGAATAGAATCATAGAATGGTTAGAGTTGGGAGGGATGTTAAAGATCATCCAGTTCCAACCCCCCTGCCATGGGAAGGGACACCTCCCACCAAAGAAGGTTGCTCAAAGCCCCATCCAGCCTGGTCTTTTCTGCAGTGATTACAGGTTTATAATCCACAGATGAATGTAATCATGTCATATTTGCACATTTGATCATGGAAAACCAACTGTTTTCCTGTTAAAATCAAAACTCCAGTCTGATCTAAGAATATTTTTTTTCTTTTTGCAAGGGCATGTTGCTTTCCCAAACATGTTATACTTTATATATTCAGCAAAAAACTCAGCCATCATGTTACTACATACCACAGGCTGAGTTTCCAGAGGGGTTTTCTGCTTTTCCTGGACTATTTCTGGGCTGACATCAGCATTCTGTGCTGCAAAACCATAAACTTGCAACTACACATGCCCACAGTCTGCTTTTTGGGTCCTTGCCCAGAGCATCTCAAACCACTGTCTCCCCTTCTATTAGCTCTGCTCTGGATTACTCTCTGAAATAATTACATTATTTTCCTTTAAAAATAAACCATTCAGATGCTATTAGTACAAGACTCTGATAAGAAATTCACTCTTGCCAGAAAGAGAGGGGAAAGGATTTGGCCTAAGAATCACAGCTCATTTTTAAGTGCCTAAGAGGTCAGTGAAATTCCCATTCAAACCAAAGCCATAAACAAACCCAGTAATGCCAGGCAGCTTCCCATCATTAGAAAGTGATGTCTTTTGAAGAGGGAAGGGGAAGAAAGGAGAGATATATTTTATTTTGGGGGTTTTGTGCATCTTTGGGTGAGTTTTACCACCCGTGGGAGCTGCTCAGCTGGCTCCTCTGAAGTCTCTGGTTATCCACAGGTTAGGGGGGCACTGGGCTGTTGGAACCTGGATTTTTTCACACTTTCCCCACTCTGGGCAGTTTTATGGGCCATGAGGGACCTCCCTTCCCAGAGGGTATTAGAAAGATCTTGTTTCTTTCCAGGTACAAATACACATGTGTTTACAGTCTTTTTTTATACTGGTATAAACTCCCCTGACACACCAAATTGCATGAGTGAGACCCTCAAAAACCACAGGTATATTAAAAATTACTCTCCTGGTGATGATTTTTTTTTCATGAAAAAATGATTCCTTCCCTTATAAGAGTCTTTTTGTGTTGCTTTTATGCCTCCTTCCCTTTCTACTCCTGCCACAGCTTGCTCAGGGTGACCAACGTGCAACCAGCTCTGGGCTGCTCCCCAAATCCCTGTTACCTCCTTCCCGACCCTCCCTGGCTCCTTGGGGCTGCACAGTGTGGACATCCCTGCCAGGCATCCTTTTGCCAGGCAGTTGGGATAAGTAGCTGTGGAGCTGCTTGTCTCCAGCAGGTGGGAGCCTGCCTGCACTGCTCCTGCCTGCACCACTGTCCCCACTGCTTCCCATGCCACTGCCTGCACTGTGCTCCCTCCGAGGGGCAAAGAGCCAGCCTGGGTCAGTGTCCTTACCCAACTTTCAGCCATCTGCTGCAGAGCTTGCAACTCTGGCAAAGAAAAAGTACCCAGCTAGTAATTCCAGGTGGAAAAGCACAAGAAAAATGAAATAAACAATAAAAAAAATTTCCCCCTTTCTTTATCCTTTATGCCCCTGGACCACAAAGGAAATAAAACTTGGAGATGATCCTGTTCCCCTGGCTGGAATTACAGAAGCAGCCACAGACTTCAGTGCTGGGTGTAAGGCTCATCTCCCATCCCATCTCCCCCCAAGAGGTCCCCAAGGCCAGTCCCAGGTAGGACACAAGCAAAAGGTACTGGTGTCAGAAGTGGGACAGCCACGATGCCGACGCGTGTCCTGGGAGACAGGCAGATGTTCAGGGCTGTGTTATCCTGTTGCTGCAGCAGCTCATCTACTTCTGCTTACCTTGGCTTGAACGTGCGATGTAATGCACATTCAAGCTAATGTAATGCAAGAGGTTGATTCAGGAAGGTAAGGAGCTGGCTGTGACAGGGTAAATAGGACAAATGTGCAGAAAGCAGTGATGTGAGAACTCAAAATTCTCATAGCAAAACCTGTATTAATTATGTATTTGTCCAAGCTTTCCTCTCTTACGGGTGTATCTAATATGTTTTAAACTCTATCCTCTACCACTGTGCTAGCAAGCTTGCAAGGAGATACACATCCACTTTCCTGTTTTATCTGGAAATAGAGCCATGTAAGATAAGTGTTGCCTCTTCTGTTTCCCCCTCAGTGAGCTGCCGAGACCTTTCTGATGGACTTTTTGTGCCCTGGTCCCCCCGGCGCTGTGCCTTGTGCTCGCTCGTACACTCCAGTGGCTCGTTTCAATGCCTTCAGCATGTGACTGTTTTAGTGGGACGTGCACAGATTCATAGAACTGGCATTGACCTGGTTTGGAAGGGAAAAGAAAAAAACCACGATGAAATCAAATGGGACAGTTAAAAGAAAAGAAATAACCACTAATTTGGCTTTGTCTGTAAGGCAGCTCACCTGCCACATTACAATCCTGATGTTGTCCTCCTTCCCTTTCAACATCTGGCACTCTGTTTTTCCCATACAGCTTCTGCTCGCAGCAGCAGGTCTCTCTGAGCTTGCAGAGCTCGTCCCCTGCTTAATCACTGCTCCTAGGTCAGCACAGGAGGCACTGCTTTGCCCAGTAATGGTAACAGCATGTTCAGGAGGCTTTTATGTTTCCTAGGAGGCATAGACCTGTACTCAGTGATGCTCCGTTGAAGGCAAGTGGAAGGCTGCAGCAAGGTACAAGGAGAAAGCTGCTCAGGGAGGCTGTGGAAACTTCATCCTTGGAGGTGTCCAAAATTCACAGGGCTCTGAGAAGCCTGGCCTAAGTTGGATGTCCAAGTTTAAGAGCAAAAAGTACCATCAAGATTTTTTTAACACATTGTACAGGAAAACAAGACTGTTCCTCCCTGTATGTTCATCAAAAAAAGAATTGCAAAGAATCAAGACTTCCTATTAATGCTCAGTTCCTTTTTGTATAAAGATTCAAATATCCTCACAAACCAAAGGAAGAAATTAAAACTGTGGCATGGGATAAATGCACCAGCTCTAGACAGTGGTTGTGTTAATAAAATGTCTGGCTCCCAAACAATTTCTTGGAATAGTAAGAAAGCAGATACTGAGGCTGATGGTCTCACATCCAGGCCCCGTTGCTTTATGACTTTGATTAGAAACGAGCCTATCAAATACTTCAATGAAGTCTCAAAAGATCAATGATAATTTGTGTCTCAAAAGAAAGGAACATCAAAATGACAGTAATAAAAAATTGTAAATGATATCAAGACTGAAATTAATAAAAGCTCTGTTCCAAACACAAATCTGTGACGCCACTGAGACGTGACAGTTGCTGCTTCTGGCCATGCAGTCCAGAAAATTACAGGACTAAAAGTCATGACTTGGAAGATCTGCTGAACCCCTGAGAAACCTCAGCAGCCTCCATGGAGGTAACACTAGGAGCAGAAGAGACCAAGCCGGACAAAGGGGCACCTCTTCATTGTGCACAAACCACCCAACACCAGAAGGCCTACCCTGATGGAACACCTGGAAGAGATGGATAGCACTGTGTGTGGCACCCTTATCTAGAGAGACGCCCCGAGAGGACCTACAGTGTCCTACGGACACTTCAGTAAGGATAAATATCAGACAAGGAGAATTATTTTTGTCAAAGGGTAAACGGGTCATGAATAGAACTGGTCATGTGTAATGTAAAACTGGACACTAGAAGATATCTGTCAGTAATGTTGAGGAACTGTGCTGTTCACCAAGCAGTGAGGTCAGAGAAGCTAAAGTGTTGCACAATGGGGTTTGAAGAATGTGTGGAGATGAGTATATAGACTTTGGGCATCCATGTTCTCTGTTTCTTCACATCAAGAAGTCTTCAAGAAGGCTGGTGGTGAAGGAAGCTGATGGTTGTCAATTGTTTGGATCATATGGGTTTAAGACACATACTTTAGTACTGAGTTGGTCACCTTCACAGGCTGGGACACTGCCACACTTGCTCTTCTTCATACATGTCACTTGGGTGACAAAAAGGGTAGGAGGCTTTGGTTTTTCTTTTGACAGTGCAATAGAGCTTGGCAACAAATGGAGGCAGGACACTGGGCACTGAGTTCTCCTCTTCAGGCTTGTCCTGGAAAAGCTTTTAGGTGTCTGCTTGATGTATTTTGATGTTGATTTCCTTGGGTGGGGTTTTTTTTGGTGTTTTTGTTTCCGTGACAGGAGCCACTTCCAAGAATGGTCTGTGCTGACACCTAAAGAAACCCTCTCGTTCTGCAGAGGGACAAGCAGGGTGCCCTAATACTCGAGAAACTCTAAAGATATACTAAGCTTGTTCTTTTGCCAAAGGCAGTGATTTCTTTGCTACATCGTCATCTGTTGATTCCTGTACACTTGCAAGCTCTTGCGGCAAAACAAGACCTCTTAATAGTATTTTATTTTGGTTAATTATTCCAATTAGAGTAACAATCTACTAATTACAGTCTTGTGTCTTCCCACGTTACACCATATGGCATCTGCAGACAAGGGGCAGAAGCTAAGCTGGTGGAGGTACACAACGTGCTTCACTGTGGGTATAAAGACATTAATACCGGCAGTAAAACAAACTGGGCAAATGAATGTTTTGCCAAATTGAGATCCTGGGGCTTCAGTTAGAATAAAAATTCAAAAAAGACTGCACATGCAAGCTGTATCCAGTACAAGAATTTTTGATGGAGAATTAATTTGTTGAGAAAATGGCCTTAAATCCAGTTCTCCTGTGTAAATCTGGAGGGCAGAGCAATTGCATGCTGGTGGGGTTACACTAATTGGCAAGAGACTAAAGGGAGACAGAGTGGGGAATGTTTTGTTAGAGATCTGAAGACCTAGAAGTACTGCAGGCAGTCTGGGATCCAGAGATGGTAAGCAGTATCAGCTATGGTGGTAAAACTGTGTCAGACTCGTTTATCTGTGTGATTCGGGTCACCTGTGATAACCCAAGCATTTAGAAGCTGGCCACTGAAGTCAGAATTGCATGCTAGAGATCTGGGCTCCTGTTTGCTGGTCTCCTGCTGGTGAGTTTCTGTGCCGTTCATGGTACCTTTTCAGTTTGTTTTTTTTATTGCTGCTTTGAGGAATCAGTGTTTTAGTGATGAAGATCAGTTGTAGAGGAAGAGGAGCCAGCTGGTAATTTTCCAAATGACCGTGTATAATTCACAGAGCTTCCGTACATCCAAACGTCAGACTATCATTATCTATGACAGAAATCCAAGAAATATTATTATTAGATATTATTAGATCCACTGCTTGGATCTGCAGTCACGTTCCAATGTCAGTACAAAACCATGAAATATGTCAGAATTGACAGAGCTGGAGATGCTGCAGCATATTCACAGGGGAAAATAAAAGCTTCCAGATTTCTTTGTACCAAAAAGAAAAGGTTGCAGTGACTCCAGTGAAAGGAAACAGTGGGGACAGGTCGACCATGGGCATTCAACATACAAGATTGTGACTAATGCCTAATGTTTGACTGAAAAAGTTAAAAGCATGGTTGAAGCCACATTTGAAATGTGTGAGTCCTGTGAGTGATCACCAGATGGGCCTTTTGTGGCTGCTTGGTGGGTCCATCAGATGGCCACCTAGGGAAGTGGGTGATTCCAATAAGCAGGTTGTTGAAAAGCACTGTGTACCTCAAAGTACATCTGCTGAAGGAGAATACTCTGATATTTGCCTCTCTTTATTTTAAAAAATACAAACTGTTATTAATTTGTTATTTAGGAACCTCTTTTTGACCAATAATTATGAAAAAATTAACTGTTACAACATTCTGCCCTCTGAAGTTAATTATCACTGCCAAATTCAGCAAGGGTTGTCAGATCCAAACGAACTTGTCTTTCAAAAGCACTGTTAGAATTTGCCACATCAACTGGTGCCAAAACCTGATGGCTCTATGACTGGCTCATTGATTATTTAATCATCTAATCAGCTTTTATTTATGGCACTGGCTCTTGGGCTTCCCCAGATTTACCCCTGAGAACTAGCCCACGTCCTTCAGAAAACCATAAAAAATACACTAGTAGAGAAACAAACTTTCTTAGTTACTGTTAAAGAAAAAAAAAAAAAAAGGAAGAATGTATTTCTATTTGAAATTCATCTTCTGTGGTCTTCCAACCACTGGCACTTACAAGAGCTTTGATAAAGCTATTTTAATAAATCTGTAGCTTTCTGGATAGAGGAGAACTATTGCTTTCAAGACTCAGACAGTTTGCATCATCTATGTAGTGAGGTGATAAAACATTCATACTCTTACAATACCCTTTTTTTAAACACACAAGTGAGTAAAAATCGGGATTCTTTGGTCAAATTTTTTGTATGGGAAGGTACTGTCCAATGAGTTGTCCAAGAACGCTCTCCATTGATGCCCAGGACTTCTTCTTGTCCTAAAATGATGACCCACGCTCTTGACTGTTAGATGGGTAGTTTTCCAGTAATCTGTAGAGAAATTACACTAGTAGTTTCTGGCTCTTTCCCTAAGTTAGTCCATTTACTCTTTGTCCATGATCCTTCAGTTTTTCTGATCTACTTCTTGTCACTGCAGGCCTAATGAGGAAGCAGTTTGAGTTTTATTCGGAAGAGTTGCCATTTACAGTAATGTATCAATGTGGGGGGTTGTAATCCAGTTTTTAAATATTTTCATTATTTTATCTTGCTACTGTATTCTTGCAGTTTCTTAATCAAAATGCCATGTGATACAATGTCAAATGTCTTACAGAAGCACGTTGCATAGCTTCATTTCCTCCAGCAAATGCATTTTAAATTAATCAAAAAAGGATTAGCTTGGAAAGATCCATTTTTCTTTAAAGCCATGCTAATTGACATTAATCAAATTACCCTCTAACTCTTTATTTATTGAGTGTCATATCAGCCATTCCAATGTTTTGTCTGGGATCAGTGTCAGGCTGAGGGCTGTAATTACTCCAGTTGTTCATTTAATCCTCTCTGGATATTGGCAGAACAAGTCTCTTATTAAGCACCTCTGCCTTCTCTGAATTGCTATCGACAGTTCTGTAGCTATTATTCATACCAGCGATAGCTTTTGCCTCAAGATGGCCCTGTCGGAGCCTCGGTGGCTGCATGTAAGAATCTCCTCATCGTTCTCGTTTCTTCCATTTTGTTGCTGTCTTTTGAGAAATGTTTTGAATTATTTCTTGGTTGGCAGGCAGGGGCTCATAGCGTATTAGTGATCAAATTCCCCACGGGAGATGATGCAGACGGGCTGTGAGAACTGTAGAGGAAACTGGGAAACCCTTTTTAGCTAGGGTTGTAGATGTAAAAAAAGTACTTATTCCCAAAAAGGGGAATGATGTGGGCTGGATAGGAGGGCTGAGGATCAGAATCTGGTAGTCAGAGTGAATTTAGTCTCTATCCAGGATGTGAAGAGCACATTTTCAATCCAGTCTGAACGCTTTCATACCTTTTAGCTCTGGATCTTCAAACAAAGCTAAACTCACACCCTTTAAGAGAGCAGTGCCTCCTGGTAAATGAGCTTATCGTGTGCTCTGAGGGAGGATCAGGACATACTGGGGAGCATCAGAGGAATCCTTCACACTCGTAGCATCCCATGCCTGCCTCCTCTAGTATATCTGCTAGAAGCTGAAAAAAGTACTTCCCAACAGGCTGCACCAGGCACCAGTGTGCATATTCCAATATTTTAATTCAGCCTTCTTAAGCAGCTAACACTAAAGTATCCTTCCAAAAGTGTCTTTCTGTCCTTTCTTTATCTTTTACTTTTTAAAGTGTCTTTTTCCAATTTTAGTAGCAAAAAAAAAAAAAAAAAGTCCAGTGCCCCATGGCTGAGTACGCCCAAAGCCACCTAATCCAGCTAATGCAGCTCCGGGAAATTGCGGAACAGGCTGAAACAAAAGGACAGAGCTCAGCACGCAACGCAGATAATCCCTCCGACAGAGTGTAAGACCACGTAAAGACACTTGCGATCTCAAGTATGTCTCCACGGGCACAATGCCACGTCACGTGGGGAGAGAAGAAGCAATCGGTGGACAAAGACATCCTTGAGCAAAGAGCTCTAACGAAAAGCGAGTGGTATTAAAGATGTGCCTGTTGGGGTGCTCTGGCGTCGTTATTCCATCCAGCAGCGAGAAAACGGCAGCTGAATGCATTAGTCCTGAAGCACCACAATTCGCTCAAGCACATTGTTTGCTGTAGCCTTTCGGGTTTCTGCCCAGTGCAGGCTTGGCCTATTTCCCTTGCCTTTCATACAGTGCACAATCCATTTAGGGATTTATAGCGGCTTAGAGGCACATGTACAGTGCCTTGCTTCTATCTGATTTTTATTCTGTGATAAGAAGGCTTGGGGTCATGGGTTCGTTGGCACTTGTCTCCTCCCTGCCATTCATCTTGCATGGAAATCTAATTATTCTTTGGTGTTTAGGATTTCTTGAGGTCCACTAATGTCCTCATCGCTACCTGGAGAAGTCCCCAAGTTTTCCACGAAGAGCATGTGAACCCGCTGTGATGTGATAAGTGTTACAATAATATATGTGATAGTTTCCTCTTTGACCAGAGGAAATGGTCTGAAGTTGCGGCAGGGGAGGTTTAGATTAGATATTAGGAAGAAGTACTTCACTGAGAGGGTGGTCAGGCACTGGAATGGCCTGCCCAGGGAGGTGGTTCCTCACCATCCCTGGAGGTATTTAAGAAACGTGTAGATGTGGCTTTTCAGGGCATGCTCCAGTGGCCAAGATTGTTGGGTTGGGTGATTTGGTTTGTGGGTTTCAGTTTTTTGTGGGTGGGTTTTTTTTTTTTGGTGTGTGTATGGTTGGACTTGAGGATCTCAGAGGTCCCTTCCAACCATGAAAATTCTGTGATTATGTGAAGTGAGGGGTGCAAGACAGACCAGAGAGGAGTATTGTGCTGATAATAAAACACAGAAGTTATTTGCAGTGAAATCCTTGACCATTATAAAGTGGTGTGATCCCCATCCAGGTGCACACTTATACATTGGTCTTTAACACTGAAGAGTAGAGTGTTG
Source organism: Pedionomus torquatus (assembly GCA_013398155.1). NCBI lineage: Eukaryota > Metazoa > Chordata > Aves > Charadriiformes > Pedionomidae > Pedionomus > Pedionomus torquatus. The sequence goes on from VZRU01019187.1 coordinate 76,278, forward strand.
CTCTTGGGACATTCCCTCCTCCCCTACTCTTCCTGGCAGCTCCTGGTCTCTGCTCCTCACAAATGAAACCCGTTGAGTTACAGATTGGAGAAGAGTGTACTTGTCTCTTATGCCTGCAGAGGAAATATTATCTTGCCTTTTCTGTGTGGACTCCTTTGGTTCTGATTACCTCATTGTAAATATGTGTACCCACACTTCTTTTGTCCTCTCAGCTTCCTGGGAAGTTTGATTTCTAGTTGTGCAAGAAGCAGAACAACAAGAGCTATGGATGGCACGTAGCCATCATGTCTCTTTTGCCTGGATATTTGAATTGTTTGTTCTAGTTGTCACATGCCATCTGCCCACCATTTTCCTCTGGGAAATCAGAAAGAAATAGTGCTGGAAGCGATCCTCAGAAGTACTATAGTCTAACCATTTGCCCTAAAACAGGATTAGCAATACCTGTCTTAATTAATTCTAATGATGGCAATTGCAAACTCTGCCCATGTAATCTACTGCAATGCTTCTAGAAACTATTCCTGGAATCTAATCAAGTATCTAACCTCATTTTCCCCTTACTAATCTCTCAGCCCATTATTTTTTGTTCTGTGTATCATGGCCATTTGGAACAGAGTATTTTTCTCTCTGAAGTGTATTTTACATAACTTGAGATATATCCCATGCTCTGGAGTTATTTAAGAAATGTGTAGATTTTGTACTTCAGGGCAAATTCTAGATGTAGGGTGTGGGTTGTGTCCTTGTGCATGGTTGGACTTGGTGATCTCGGAGGTCCTTTCCAACTGTGACAATTCTGTGATTTCTACCTTGTCAAGCTTTCACTTCAGGTTGTGCACCCAGGTGGTTCACCACTTCCTTCCAAATCGTTTGCAAAATTTGCTACTTCTTGCATGTACTTCTTGTGAGTCGGGGATAACTGCTCGTGAGGTACAGCAAGATAAACCCAGCTCAAGCAAACGATGTTTTGCATCAGCCCTACAAATATTTCATCAGGACCAGGCTTCCCTGCCTTGCTTGTGAGAACGTTATGTGAGATGTTTTTGAAAGCTTATCTAAATCTACTGCTTCTCCCCAGGCTACAAAGCCTGTTGGCCTGTGAGGGAAAGAAATTAATTTTGTTCAATGTGTTTGTTCTTTGTGAGATATTCGTTCCTCATGAGCCCATGTCCATCCCTCATCAATTTCTCCCAGGAATTTAGTTGTCTGGTAATTTTTTACAGGGTTTTTCTATTAATTGTTCATATTTCAACTTTTCTATGAACAGTGATCCAAAAAAGGGCAACTGAACACATTTGTTGGCCTTCTTTTAGTAAATTCCCTCCGTTAGTGAGAAGATGAATGCTTCCCTGCTCTCATATGTACCAAGGGACCTCCAGCTTTTCCAGGGCAGCTAAGTGAATTCATGGTCATCTATTGCTTGTCAATCCCCAATGCTCCTCTGGTGCATAAGCAAGGGACTAGCATCTTTTTTTTTTTTTTTTTTTTTTTTTCTAAATGTGTATGAAGTACCAAAAACGTATTTCAAAGAGAAGAAAAAGTTCCTTTGATGAAAGATGTCATAAAACTTCATATAGATTATTGCAAAGACTAATATCACCACAGGTGAAAAGAAGAGTTATTAAGGTACTTTTTATCCTCCTTAAGAAGGAATAGGTGAATCAGTAGAAACTGAATGCAACTAATTTTCAAAGATAAGATGGGGAAAAATTCTTCGAATAGCAGCAAACTGCTGGTGACTGATTGCCTGTCTCTTGAAGCCTGCATGACGTTGTGTAGGAAACGCTTTAGCCCAGCAAATCATTAAATTGAATCTTGGTTGATGGATTGAAATTTCAGTGGCTTTTGATGTGTTGTTTCTGTGGATCCTGAGGCAGCGCAAATGCTCGCTGAAGTCAATAAAGCTTTGTCAGCTTAGACCAAGTTGAGATCCGCTCCCCAGGGTTTTTAGAAAAGGCTTTCATGAAAAGAGATGGGTGTTTTGATGAACCGGTCTAAAAGAGAAATCCATGGGTAATAGGCAGAGGAAGAAAAGCCATGTCAGCAAAGGGGTGGGATGGGGCTGGTGGTGTTTGCACAGCTCTGGGAAACGTCTCCATGATAGATGACATAGGTGGGACCAGAGCTGTAAGGTCTTGTGGGGAGGCATGGAGGAGGAGGAGAGTTTAAAGACAGTTGTGGGTTATGCAGGAAGAGGGGTGAGCTCTAATGAGACGAGCAATATGTCTGGCTTGACTGTGTATTTCTTCCCATGCTGTTTTATTTTCTTTTAGCACCAATGCTGAATTCTGTCAGCCACATGAGACCCAACACCGCAGCCACTGAGGTCTACTGCAGCTCTGCCATTTGCTGCTCTACTTCACAGGATCCCTCCAAACATCTTGGTGCAGGGAGGGAGCTATTTCCCTCCGTGCTGTCCTCTCTCCATCCCTTGGTACACCAGGATACTTTCCAGACACACTTCTGCTCAGCAAGGCAGTGATGCTAGTCCTGAAAGCACCAACCACTCCAGCCACAGTGCTGGAAGACTTGTGTCACTCTCTACTAAAGCAGTGTAGAAAAGCTCACAAGGTCAAAATACTGCCCTGTAGAGCTAAACAGAAAACAGTTTTTGCTGGAAAGTGATACACTTATCACTTTTCAGTCTATTGAGGTGCCTGTAAAAAGCATCACTGCTACACAGCTAAGTTCAGTGATTGAGGAACAACCAACGACACCTGCCTGCCCAACCACACTGCTTTGGTTAACCAGGCAGAAACATACATATGGCATTTCCTACAGGTACTTGAAAAGGATTCAGTTTAAACCAATTAATAAAATAGGCTGTTTTGACAAAAAAAATAATAATAATTGTTCTCCGAGAATACGTGAATTCCACGCTGCTAGAAAATCCCTGCCATCTGACGTAGAAGGATTTATAGGTTTAGTGGAAATTGCTTTCCCCAGTGTCCAGATTAAATACTGCAGGATGATTTTTTGTATGAGTAAACATCCTTCCAATAACGATCAGACCGATAATGTCTTAAAAAGAGGAACAGGATCTTCATTTTGGTTTTCTTCTTCTTATACGGACTATTTCTGGATACAGAGCCTTCAGGTAACATGTTGACTGTCCATAAAATGCATTTTAGCATCTTCCTGCTGTTGTGGGGATGGGTATTATCCACTGAATGCAGAGCCCACCGGCAAGGAAAAGAAATACATGAGGTATACAAAAAAGGCAGGTGAGTCTCTCTCTCTTTTTTTTTTTTTTTCCATTCAAATTGTTACGGTTTGGACAAATGTAATGTTTCAGGTGAAGATATAATGACTAACAGATAATTAGAATTTGCATTTGCAGATTGTAATCTCTCACTCAAAAAAAGATTTTCTATTGCTGTTTCTGCCAATGAATAAGTTTTAATGTACTTTCTGCAGTGAAAAGCATTCCTCCCCACCAAAAAAAAGTCAGTTTGAGAGGGATCTCAAAGTTGGAAAGGGTACAAAAAAGAAGCATTTACTTATATTTGTTGTAGTTAATACGTAGTAGTGTATTTACATGAAAGCAGAGAGGAAATTCAGGTCCATGAGGGCTGTTGCATTCCCCAAAGATCAGCTTGACTTGAGATTTCAAATTAAAACAGACAGAATTAATTTTATTTTTTCCCGTGCTATTTGTTTGATAGAGCTTTTTGAGAAGAAAAAATTAAAATCTCTCTGCAAACTTCTAGGCTGTGGTCAGTTATCAGAGGAAACAGAGCATCCAGTGTATTGAATTAAGATGTTTAAAATAATTTAAAATATTGTCTATTCTTCTGTTGCATTAAAATTAAAATATTGTCTATTCTCCTTCTCTTACAAAAGGACTGTGTGGCATTTTTCTCCCACTATGCTGTAAACAGCCATTTAAGGAGGTTTTTAGTTGAGGAAGATATTTTGCTAAACTGAGTTCTGATTACTTATATTCTGTTTGGAGAATATTTGGAACTTTGCATGAGGACTTTTCTACTTGGGCATGTAACAAGGTACATCTGGAGGAAAAATCCTTTGGGTTTTTTTGGAGGATATAGCCGACACATTTTTAGAACGCTGTTCAAATGTTGTGTATTTCTGCTTGTGACAGACTGAACCTATGTCATTTCTGCGTTGCTGTGCTCACTGTTGCTGTTCTGTAACGACTCCGCATCACCGTCAGTACTGCAAAGTGTATGGGGATGGAAACGCAGGAGTGTCACGGTCATGAGAAATTCAAACCGTTCCTGTTAGCCTTCAGAAAAAAATGTTGAAAGCTGGAAGGGAAGAATCATAGAATCATAAAAATCACTGAGCTTTTTTGTTTTTCCTTGTAGCAGCTCAGGGCTAGATTACGAAGTGATTGCAGTGTCCTGATTGGCAACTGGGGGTCCACGAGCCATCTTATACACGGGAAATGGCTTTAGCAGTGACGCCACCTTCGTGGAGGTACAACTGGCAAAATGGATGCAGTGGCTGTGTTCACGTCCAGCTCCCCGGGCACACGTTCCCAGAGGCAGTAGGGATGCAAGACAGCCACGAAACCTCTGTTTTTGTTGAGGTGTCACGACAGTGGCAGCAGAGGTGATGTGCTGACTAGCAAAATAAAGGGGTGAGAAGCAAGGTACCACAGTTTGAGTTGAAAAGTGGCCAGCTGAGAAGAACATGTACCCACAGCCATGTTCTTGTTTAGCATCTTTATCAAAAAACTCCCACCGCACCGAACACTTAACAGTGTCAGTGCAACTGAGTGATGATACACTAAATCACAGCAGAAAAGTATGTGAAAAATATGTGAAAATGGAAAAGAAATACCTATTTGGTTCACTTAGGAACTGCCTCCTCGCTTGTGCTTTGTATCTATGGTGTTAATTGTGTCAGGACAAGCCCATCAGAAAGCCCTAAGGTATCACAGCTCTGAAAAGCTGGGTCCACAGCCCTCCCAACATGCCCACGCTGGCCTGGGAGGTAATTTATGGCCTATTTCTGCCTCAGTGGAGCAGTACTGATGCTGAGGAGGGCTGACAGGGAGAGAGAGGAACAATGCTGGTTGTGTGGTCATAGGGTTGTCCATCAGCAGCGTGGTACCCAGTACAGCGCTCACTTTCCCCTGCGATGGCAGAGGCCACAAGAGACAAACGCTTTTAATAGTCCTGCGATTTGTCAAGTCAAGAAGGACAGTTATGGCCATCCATCTGATTTCCTGCTAAGCAAAAGCAACGAAGTCTGCTGTATAGATTGCGCACCAAAATCCTGATTTCTGATAATTACCTACAGTGTCAGAAAAACTCAGAACAGATTGCAAGTATTTTTTAACTTTGGCTTCCATCTATTTTCTCCTATTCTGTCATACCTTATTTCTTCTCCATCCAGATGGATCAAGCCCCTTCTTCATCTCCTCTTAGGTATATTCAAAAGGCTAAGCTGTTTATATTTCTCAGGGTAGGATGTTTCCCAAACCTTGATGCTGTGATTTGCTTGTTTTCCTTTGTCCCATCACTGCTTTTTCAAGGGTTGGCATCAGAACCAGGTGCGGTTTGCCCTGTCTGGTGCACAGGTATTGTATACAGAGGTATTCCAGGTACCTCCTGGGATTGTGGTCACTGTCTCCGTTGCAGTGGCAGATCATGTTTGCCTGGCATCTGTGTATGACAAGACATCTTGTCTTAAAGAAACAGCCAGTCCTCTTTGTGCTCCCGTGTAGTTCCCTATACATTAAGATGCTGACTATATCAGACAGTTATGAAGCAGGCATGGCTCCTTTGCATTTCAGTCAGTTAAGGCCTATTTCCATCACAGAATTACATCCTGGAAGAAAAGCAAAGCAAGGGGAGATTCTATATAACCTCAGAAGAAGCCTGCTGTGAAGATTGTCCCTGAACATTTTGTTACTGGCTCTGTTTTCCTTCCCTTCGAGACTCAGTTCTGAATATCCATTATGCAGAAGAAGTTATAGCAATTGACTTTGCTACTTCTCTCTGAACACTGTCATCTCTTGCTCCATAAGGCTTGTGGTAAGGACCAGGGTGGAAATCCATCCATTCACTGCAGCCTTTATCTTCTGAAGAGAGCCACATGCCCTGCTGGAGGCTGATGGGGGAGATCTTTTTGAAGTGGAAAAGGCTGGCTCCACACCACAAACAGATGCTCAGGGTGGCTTGATTTACACCCACAACCTTCCTAGCTTCCAGAAGCCCTTTCAGGGGTACAAGACCATCCACTTGCCCTACTGCCAGGGCTCAGTGCCAGCCACCGGTGTTGGCAGGCAGTGCAGGCACCTGCTGTAGAGACCTGCCACCTTGGGTGTGCTGCCAGCATCCTGCTATCCCTGACAGACGTGTCCAGCCTTGCTCCTGATGCTCGTGGTGCAGTGGATGGAGGAAATAAGCAGACTTTTAGCTTGTTTATTTGTAAGGCTCCATTCTGCAAGTGTTAGTTTCTTCCAAGGAGACTCATTTGCTCTGAACTCTGCACTCAAATAAAAAAATCACCATTTGCTCTGTCATTTTCAGTGCCAGGGCTTGTCCTTTCTCCTACCCAAGTCCAGCTAACCTTACAGTCTTTGCACTCCTGCTGATAAGGTGAACAAGGCTCCGCAGGGTCAGGCACATTCTCTGTCACAATTTTTGGCACTGCAGGTACCCCAAGACAGTAATTCTGTCATGAGACAGAACAACCTTGAATAAGCATGAGCAGACGAGCATGATGTTCAAGTTCCTGTGTGCACCACAGTCTTTTGAGGTCTTGGTTTGGAAGACAGGAACTTTGCAAAAGGTCCCAAATAATTCCTGAAATATATCTGGTGAAGCTTTAGGGCACAGTGCAGAGTGTGACAAGAAAATGGCAAATAAGCATATGCATAGTATGCACACAGTCACAGTGAAAGCAGCAAAGTAGATAGCTTTATTGCATGGGACTTACTACAGAGTCCTCCAATATTGTAATTCACTGTAAAAATGTCTGTGTGCCAGTCAAAGACTCAACTTCTTACTTTTGCTAATCTCCGGGACAAATCACCTCAAAGGAATTTCACTTCAAAGTGCAGCAATACAAAAATAAAAGCTTCCTCACCTTGCAGACCTGTTCACAGTTTGCAGTCAGCTGGGTGCAAATCCTGAGGGGTTTGCAAAGCTTTCTACTCCTGCTAAATCCACGGTGCCAAAACTGCTACAGGAAGGAGCTGAGATCTGGAGCATTGGCAACAGGGCTGTCTGCTGCTTTCCCAAATGCTCAGGCTCTTGGAAAGCCACCAGGGGGTCACTAGAAAGGTACAAAGGATCACTAAAGGTCACAACATCATTGTGCCAACAAAAGGGCCGGAGCCCGTGTTGCTAATTAGACTTGCAGAATCTGTTAGAGAGGATGAGCAATAGGAAAAAAAAAAAAACAACTTGCCTGGAGTTGAGCCCAGGTTGTTCTGCCAGAGCTAACTGCTGGGAAAAAAAATCTCTTTTAACACTAAAATCTTCCTAGACAGTATTACAACCTCCTTTCAGACAAACAACTCTCAGCAGAAGAGATTTCACCATACAAGATTTATGGATCATGTTTGGTTAATCTTAACTAAGAGACTCTCTTCATGTTTTCAGGCATGTCCCTACCGTTCCCTGGCTGCGTTATAATAATTTTGCTTCACTCTGGTCTCCAAATAGCAACTCATTTTCCACTCCTCCAGAGCTCCCTGTCCATGTTTCTGTCAGTAAGAGGTATCTTTTACAGCAGCTGCATGACATCCTCTGTAACAAGCCCTGGGCTTGTTATCACAAGGTCTCTTTCATGGCCAAAGATCTTTCTCTTTATGATGTTTTCAGATGTTATTACAATCAGTGACACTCTTTTCAAGTGATGGGAGGTGTCCTGCGTCATTACAGTCATGGTACCTGCCCGATCCTTTATCGAAGGCTCAGCATCATTCTGAACTTTTGCAACACTGAGGTTACCTTCCCTTGCTTTTGTTGAACTTGGGTGGGACTTCTGTGCTGTCGCCTCCTCTGTACCCCAGCCACGTTGTGTGTGTGAGTTCTCCTTTCTCTGTAAATCACACAAAATGTCTATCTTGGTACCCTCACTGAGATTGCCTCCTACACAGCTCCTACCTTCTGGCCCTCTAAATGCTTTCTCTGGCCTCATAAATTCATCCCTAACAAGATTTCTTCCTTTACTTCCCAGAAATCCTTAAGCTGTTCTCTTGTCCTAGAGTTTTGTTCCTGTATCTTATCTTCAGGATTGATCTGGGAAGCATTTATTTGCATGAACAAAGCTTACTAATGCAAGCTGTCTTTAGATCAGATCTTCAGAGTGCATGATAAGCCCATAAAACGCCTGTTGAAAGCTTTGCCTATAGGAGCACATTATCAACAGCGAGTCAGATCCGATGGAGCACTGAAGGCACTCAGGACCCAAGGCACTTCTGAAGATCAGCGCCTTTTGTGTTGTGCCTTTACACCATATGCACCAGCAGTGCTGGGTATCTGGAGTGCAGAAAGAAGCTCAGAGTGAGCTTCAGGCTAATGCAACTGGAGTCTCTCCACCTCCCCTTTTGGTAACTTGTGTTTCCCCTTCCTTCTTTCACCTCCATCTCCTTCACTTCTTTTCTTTCCCTCATTCAAGGTTCCTCAGGTTCCTCCTATTCTCCAAGTTATTCTCTTTTTTTAGTCCCAGACTTTCTCTGCCCTCTGCTTCAGCTGTCTCATTTATCTGTCCCTGGGCACAGACATAGAATCACAGAATGGGTAGAATTGGAAGGGACCTTCAAGATCATCGAGTTCCAACCCCCCTGCCACGGGTAGGGACACCTCCCACCAGACCAGGTTGCTCAAAGACCCATCCAGCCTGGACTGTGACATCTCCCCAGTCACACAGTTCTGCCAATTTTTCTTCCATTGCTTTTAACTCTGTATTATCCTGTAACTTCCTTCTCTCTTTCTTGTAGGCCCCCTTTAGGTACCGAAAGGTTGCAATAAAGTCTCCCTGAAGCCCTTGCTTTTCCAAGCTGAAAAGCCCCAATTCTCTCAGCCTGTCTTCACAGGAGAGGTGCTCCAACCCTCTGATCATCTTTGTGGTCCAACAGGTCCATGTCCTTCTTATGTTGGGAGTCCCACTGCTAAACACAGTACTCCATGCAGAGTAAATCAACACCCCAAAGTGCTTCTCCTCAGGGTGACTCTCATTCCATTCTCCACCCAGCCTGTAGTTGTGCTTGGGATTGCCTGTTCCCATGTGTAAGAATATGCACTTGGCCTTGTGTAACTTCATGAGGTTAACACAGACCCACCTCTCAAAAGCCTGTCCAGGTTCCTCTGAATGGCAGCCCTTCTCTCCAGCGTTTTGACCACAACACAGCTTGGTATCATCAGCAAACTTGCTGAGAGTGCACTCTAACCCATTCTCCATGTTGCCAACAATGATGTTGAAGAGCACCGGTCCCAATACTGAGCCCCGAAGAACATCATTCATCACTGATCTCCACTCAGACATTGGGCCATTAGCTGCAACTCTTGGAATATGGCCATCCAGTCAATTCTTGATCTGTCAAATCCATGTCTCTCCAATTCAGAAAAAAGGATGTCATGCAGGACAGTGTCAAATGCTTTGCACAAGTCCAGGTGGATGACGTCATTTGCTCATCCCTTGCTGTAATGCTGTTGTAAAAGGCCACCAAATTTCTCAGGCACAATTTGCCCTTAGAGTTCCCTGGGTCTTCATCGCCAATCATTGTCTTATTTTCCATGTACTTTAGCGTAGTTTCCAGGAGGATCTGCTCCATGATCTTTCTGAGCACAGAGGTGAGACTGACTGGCCTGTAGTTCCCTGGGTCTTCCTTTTTTTTTTTTATGTATTTAAAAGTGGGCTTTATGTTTCCCCTTTTCCAGACAGCAAGAACTTCACTAGACTACCACGATTTCTCAAATTTGATGGTAGCAGCTTACCAACTTCATCCGCCAGTTCCCTCAGGACTTGCAGATACATCTCATCAGGTCCCAGGGACATAAGCAGCTTCAAGTTCCTTCGGTGGTCTTCAACTTGATCTTTTCCTACAGTAGGCAATTCTTCATTCTCCCTGTCCCTGCAGTTTGGGCAGTGTGACTAGAACATTTGCTGGTGAAGAGTGAGATAAAAAAGTCTTAGGTACTTCAGTCTTCTCCATGTCCTGGATAACTAGGTCTCCTGTTTCCTTCTGGAGAGGGCCCACATTTTCCCTAGTCTTCCTTTTATCACTGATACACCTATAGAAGCATTTCTTATTGCTCTTGACATCCCTGGCCAGATTTAATTCTATTAGGGCTTCCACTTTCCTAACCTGATCCCTGGCTGCTCAGACAAATTCTCTGTATTCCTCTGAGGTTACCTGTCCTTGCCTTTGCCTTCTCCAGGCTTCTTTTTTGTGTCTGAGTTTGTCCAGGAGCTCCTTGATCGTCCATGCAGGCCTCCTGGTGTTTTTGCCCGATATCCTCTTTGTTGGCATGCATCACCCCTGAGCTTGGAGGAGGTGACTCAGCCATGGATGGGTACTGGATCCCAGTTCTGAGGTCAGGAATGCATGGATCAGGATCAAAGGCAGGTGAACGGCCAGTATCCTCTTTGGATGTTGGCCATTGAAGAAAGAGGGCTGACTCTTTGATTCCTCAGCTTTTATGCTGAGCATGGAGCGGATAAGAAGGAATATGCTATTGGTCAGTTTTGGGTCACCTGTCCTGTTTGCTCATCCCTACAAGTGTAACCCCTTTGTGTTTTTCCATTTCTGACCCTCCAACAGGGCAAATATAAAAAAATTAGCTGATCTTGGCTGTTATAACAATAAGTATAAGCAAGAGCCTCTCTGCACACCATTCCTTGGCATGAGGTACAAACATAGTTCTGAACAATATGCAGTTAATTTCAGAGTTGAAAGAGTCCTAACTAAGAAGTCAAATTACTGAACAGAAAGCTGGTTCCATTTTACCTCAAACCAGGACAACTATGTCCCCTTGATCACCCTCATCTACAAGGTCTTTAACTTTTTAGAGAAGTCTATTTATACTTACAGTGCATGACATGGCTCAAGAAAAGCCATACTGTCTCTCTCTCTTCTTCGATACATGTTATATTTATGTGGATTTTACTACAGTGGTAGCTAATTTGTCCAGTGGAGCAGTTTATAGCTTCTCAGATTCCACTTGGAGCTCTTTTTCCAAAGAACTGAAAAATTGTCGCCTTCCACTCCTGTGACACAAAGAACAATGTAAAAGCTGGTTAAACAGTTTCTTATTTGGTTTTCTTCTGGATGAAAGCCTGGTGACTTGTTATTGCTCAGTCCATTTACTTTAAATCTGTGTCTGGTCCTGGGCCAATATGAATATTTCTTAACATTTGCTCAACACCAGAATTGTTACAATTCTGTTGTTTTGGTAGTGCAAATATATTCCTTACTTGCTGATGGTTTTGATTGCCTTTGTGAAGACAGAGTGCTTTCACTGCTGTAAATAAGCAACTAAGACAAGTGTAGTATTAATAATTAGCTAGTTATTCCCCATTCTGCATTTATACAATTATTTTTCAGTACTCCAATGAAATTCTTCACATTCTCTTTTTTTCTTTTACTGATATTCCTCTTATTGACATCAGAGTATTTCTCCAATGTGTTGAGGCTGCTTTGAATTCTGATCCCAGACCTCAGCTTTTGTGTCTTTTTCAAATATGCTGTCATGCATGAGTTTTATAGTTCTGTCATTCGCGTGACTATTGGAAATGCTGACTGGTAGTTTCCAGCATGAAATCTGTGAGATATCACCTAATATCTCTTGACACCAAAGTTAACGGCATTTACTCTTTGGTCTTCAACTATGCTCAAAGTGGCAGTTTCATCTCAACCATATTTCCTTATTTTAGTAATGAAAAATTAAAAACTTTACTCAGATCTACTTTGCCTCCTGCTTACACTAAGGCAGCCAGTTACACTGCCAGGAAGGACGTTCGACTGGTTTGACGTCAATTATTGCAAAGATTCACATCGAGTGATCTTTATAATCTTGTTATCTCTGGTGGGGGGAGGGGGAGAGGGAGCAGACAAACAGATCACGAGTTTGTCCCAGTTTCTTTCCAAACGTCAAAACTCCAACATCCTTCTTCTGTCCCCTGCTTAAAGCCAGCTTATGTGTTCACCCTCAGCCTCTCTCAGGGTTATCACCTCTCTATGAGGAGTCCTCAGAGGTACCTGTTTACAACTCAGAGACTGTACAAGCTGGTACTCCCAGTGCTGCCAGGGAAGGGCCATCAGTCTGTGTTGACTTAAATAACTCCAGTTTATTTAAATACACCTTAACATGCCCTTCCTTGAGCCGTACTGTGCTGACATCTGCTTACAAGTCAACGTTTCTTCATAGACTGGGGCAGACACAAAACCTTCCAGCACATACTACATTGCCCCATTAGTTGCTCCCCTTCCCTTCATGTATTTGTAGTTTTCACTTAGCTGAGCACCAGCACCGTGCCTGCCTCCTCCTCCTCAGCTGGAAGGACAGACCTCAGTCACACTCCTTCTGCTCCCTCCAACCCTTCCTTTCAGCCCGTGTAACACAAAACCCAACACACACAAACGCTGGATGCAATTTCTGCCACTTTCCTTTTTGCAACATGAGGTACAGTGCCAAGACCACCAGTGGCACGACGCTTCTGTGCATAATCACTATGCGTAGGTTTGTTTCTTTTTTTAAATATTTTTTCCCTTGTGCCAGTGTTTATGTCCAGGCAAAGAACAAAGGAAGGGCAAAATTTAAGGGGGAGCACATATGTCTCCTGCCCCCCTGTGTATTTTGCATGCTGAGACTGACCTATATTCAAGTCGTACTGGATTAAAATGGGGTTCTCATTGAGTTTCCACATCATTCAAAAATAACATGCTAGAAAGCTCTGAATCCCACCGTTTCCCAGACTTTGTGATACGAGCTTTGAAAATAGTGCTCTTTCCCCATTTCTTTGCAGACTTAACCCCCTATAATAGCAATGGGACACTTTCTTCACCATCTTTAAACCTACTAATCATAAGGACACATGACCCAACATAATTACAAGCAAACAAGGCCTTGCCAAATGCCAGGATATAATACATTCTGTCATTAATTTTCCTCAGTTTTTAGTGGCTTGTTTACAGCTCACAGCTTTGTAAGTCTCCCAATCTGAGTACAAATTAATGGCTTTCTATCTTACCTTGTCCCTGAGAATTAACATGTTAACGCGGCAAATTGTGTCTCCTGCTGGATACGAGCAGCTTCCTCCAGTGGCACGTTTGCTCTCTCGTCCCTCAGGTGCTGGGTGATTTTTCTCCCCGTTCAATCTATCTTACTTTGTCTCCTTCTGCAAAGCGCTTCTCTGGGTTCCAGACTACTTCTCAGTCTGCACCCAGACCTGCTGCATCACCTGCCCACCTGCTTGCTGAGAAGGTCTTCTCCATTCATTTGCGAGTCAAAGACATGTTATGGGGGAACTTTCTGTGACCCTCCCTGCCCGCAAAGCTCTTTCCTTCCTTGGGGACACAGCCTGAGAGGTTCTTTAGCCCAGTGAGGCTCATGGATCTCCAGGGGCCAGTCAGCACCTCTGTCCTGCACTACTCTGGTGATGGAACATCCCTACTCATGCAGATCAATGCTCTCTTTGCCTCTACCTGACTTTTTCTCTGCAGAAACCTTTTGTGTGGTTGTGCACACCATCTCCAGCCCCTTCCTGCCTCTCCCCCATTCCCAGATCCTGTACCCCTCAACCTCTTTGGGGGGTTTGGTTGGTTTCTCCATCCACATAATGCTGATGTGGTACGAACCCAAGCCACTGACCGGTCATAAAACAAAGGGAGAAACAAAACCTTGTCAAATATTTAAACGCAGGTCTTTAATAAGACCGCTACGCGTCTCACAGCTCTTTAGTAGTACCAATACACCTTTGCCATTCCCATGTCCTCCCTGTCAAGGGGGAGCTTTTTTCCCTGCAGGGAGTTAGTCTGCTCTCCTTGTCCTTCTGCCTCGGGCAGTGTTTCATCAGGGCCTTGCCCAGCCATAATTTTATGGTCAGACCAAGGAGCTCCTGCCATTCCCCTTCCCAGTATGGCATGAAGGCTGTGCAGGATGGGAGGCACCACACAAGCTGCCCACTCAGTGTCCACTCAGGGTCAGGGACCCCAGAGCCGAGCACCATGAGGGAGCTTTCATCACTTTTCATTACTTTCCAATTAAAAGTCCGGCTGAAAACTGTCTCAGCAAGCTCCATATCCTCCCTTGCTTTGAATCAGTGGTAGGAGAGGCTGCAGATAGGCTGTACCACAGCACAGCATGAGCTGCAGAGCTTGTATCTGACAAAATTAAGCACATGGTGCTTTCAGAAGATAGCTGGGGAGAGTCTGGAGTCTCTGCACCAGAAAAGAAGTGGAGGCATCACCCAGGCACAAGATAAGCAGAGATGAAATGGGGCACCCTGGGTATCTCTGCCGCAGCCGCTGGCGGCCAGGCTTCCTGGGGCAATGGGCACCTCCTCTCAGGGAAGGAGGTTTGGGGTCAGTTGCAGCCCCAGCTGCTGGGCAAGATGTTGCTGACAGCACAAGTAACCGAGGGAGGGAGATTATGCCACAGACACATCTCGGCAACATTTCCTGAGACAGGATCTGTTCTGACATCTCTCCTCTGATCTACCATCCTCTTTGCAGACCTAAGAATATCATAAGGGATGGAGAGAAGAGACTGTCTCAGAATTTAATGAAATCTGATAACATTAATAGTAATGTTAGTGTTAACCCAATCTGCCAATCCCACCAGCACCATCCCTTAGATCCTTAGACGTCCTTAGACAGTGTGAATCCGGGTCCATTACTTCGGCAACATACTCTCATTTCTCTCTTGAGGAAGATACATCAGATCTTGCTTTTTCCTGAAGAAGTGAAATTGTATTTTGATTTAACTCCTCAAGGAAGAAATGCTCTCAGATCCTAATGAGATTATCCTGATAGCAGTGCAAAATGGGTCACTATATTGCCTGCTGTAGAGAGAAGAGTCATATGATTTATAGGTGGAAAGGGTATGCTGCATAAGTAATTGCAAACTAAAATGCTAAGATGGGTGTTGGCTTCTCTCACGTTTATTGTGGTTGCTTCCAAAAGCTCTCATTTCAAAGATGAAGAATACTGAGGGTTTTCTGGCAAGAACTGCAAGTGTGGACTTGACACTCCTCTGGCACACATCCTGTGGAGCTGGGCGTTCGGAAATGCCTGCTGGGGCATTCAGATGTCACAGTTGGACTGTGTCTTCTGAAAATCAGACATGGTTATCCCTAACTCTGCAACCGTTTCTGCTGTGTTGGAGGGACTAGAAATGCTGTAGTAAATCTCAGGTTATTTTTTTTAAGAAAAGAGTAACTGCTTTTTGCCTTGTGTCTGTAGTCATAGCCAGACACAAGGCTACCAGATGAAAGCCTGGTTTTGCTGATTTTTTTTTCCCCCTAGCTATACTAAATTTCACCTGCCTCAGTTTCCCCCCAACCCCAGCAAGGCTCAGCCTTTGGGGCAGAGGCATTTGATGATCCCTTGAAGCAGTGGGGGGATGCCGAGGAACAACGATGGCTTTGGAGAGGTTGCATTGCCCCAGTTGCCATCAGGAGGGGCCTGAGAGCTACTCTGGCAATGCTCCGGGAACACTGTGAATCAACACCACTCTGCTCCGGTTGTTGCTTTTTCACGAAGCATCTCAGTGAGCTTCATAAGCCATGAAATGCCTTTCGGCACTGTAACTGTTAGGAGATAAATATTGATATTGGGAGGGGGAAAAAAAAAGAAAAAAAGAAAAATAGAAAAAAAGAAAAAAAGAAAAAAAATAAAAAAAAAGAAAAAAGGAAAAAAAGAAAAAAGAAAAAAAAAGAAAAAAGAAAAAAAGAAAAAAAGAAAAAAAGGGTTGTTCATTATTCAGTATATTTTACCTCAGGAGTTATCGGTTAGTTTTAAAGACAGCCTGTGAAGGCAGGAACAAAGAAAATGGGGCTTCAAATTGCAGTAACTGGGGAATGACGGGTAACAGGTAAAATATGTTTTGCTGACACAAGAGGAGGGAGGGAAGCGGTGGAGGCTCAGTAACATCAGAGCTGATGACAAGGGGAATGGGACTGGCAAAAATAAGTGAAGGCGCTAAAGCCCAAACGAACATAGTTCCCTGCTCCATGTGGTGGGTGGAGCATAGGGGACATTTTATGCTGGTTTGTGATAAGAAAATAGTTTAGCTCAGAGGGAGCGGAAGATTTCCTGGAAGAAATAAGAGGAACCACCCAGGGATTCTGGGTGCAGAGGACAGGGAGGATTTGGCCACAAATCCTTCAGGGCCATGCCTTGAAGGCTCTTTCAACAGGCAGGATAGGGCTAGGGCCCACAGGAAGCATTAGATAAGCTCTACAAAGAGAAATGAAAATTAGAAATTGCAAGAACATGGACTGCTTCATCCCTGTTTGAATATCAGCATTATTCCTGAACAGCCAAGAGTTTACTAGGGCACTTTAAAGTCATGTAAGTAGGTCAGCTTGTAGCCAGAATCTGCTTATCCCCAAAACATGTGAAATTACTTCCTGACGGCCAGCAGACGAGAAGCAGGCAGCAGCGAGACACGTCAGCGGCAGCCCAAGGGCATATTGACGAGGCAGAAGACTCCAGAAAGTGCATTTTGCATTTGCGAGTGCATTTTGCTGCAGGATGCCCAGGTCCAGGGAATTTGCTCCTTGCGATAGCAATGGTGCTGCTTGGCCCAAGGCTCTCTCAGAACGGTGTCCTGCCTGGGGGCTTATTCTCAGCCCTCCTCTGGGAAGCATAGAGCAGATTCTGGGGAAAAAACAACAGTCCCACTCGGCCAACTCTTTGTTTCAGGGAGAGTCAGTGACAGAGCCATGTGCCCACCCCTTGTCTGGGCAATGTGGAGGTTGTCTGCTTCTCTGTGACAGCAAAAAGTTGAATTGCCTTCCAACAACGTCAGCCTTCAGAGAATTCCCAGGCCAGGGAAAAAGCGTCCTGCAGGGCTTGGGGTTCTCAGCCACCTCTCACCGAAGGGACGATGGGGCTTGGCTGGTGACACTCGTGGTTGCAAAAGGAGTGTTACCTCTGCAAACCTCTACGGAGGGATTTGAAATGCCTGTTAATGGGCAGAAAGTCTCATTAGTAGAGTTAGTGTTTGTTACAGGGGGAAGCTAGTTTTTTTAAGGTATAATTAAGGATGAGTTAGAACTGCTAAATGTTTAACATGTTAGTTAGGCACTTACACTGCTAAAAGCAATATTCTTTTCTTTAAAGATAAAATAAATTATTGGCCAAACGCCTGAGAGGAGTTTTCTTGACAGCCAGCTGGGACACAGTATGAAACCAGAAACAAGTATGGTTAACAGTTTGGTTGTTGTTTTTTTTTTCCTTCACTTTTCTTTCTCCCTCCCCACCCCCCACAAGAATACTTTGAAAAGGTTTTTTTTCGGATGAAAACCCCCAGCTGCCTGTGGCGAGTGGAGGCAATGGCTGGCAGAGGCCCGCGGACCTGAGCTGCCCGCCCGCTTCCTTCGCCAAGGAAGCCAAAACCTGTGCTGTCTCGCCCCACAAAAAAACCCTCTTTCTCCTCCTTTTTGCCCTGTCCCGGCTGCAAGCCCCGCACCCCGCGCGCCCCCCACCATGCCCAGCCTGACACAAACAGGTCAGAGGCATTTTGGATGCGCGACAGGAGGGACCGCTGTGGGGATGCGGGGGCTCCCCGCCCGGCTTCCCTCATGGCACCATGGCCATCCGCCTGTCTCAGCTCTCCCTTTTCCTCTCGTTTCCCTGTAGCCGGCCGCAGCGGCAGAGACGGGAGGCCCACGGCGAGGCGCACAAGCAAGGCAGGTGGGGGAAA
>VZRU01019187.1:111062-134860 GCA_013398155.1 Pedionomus torquatus
GTGGCAGACATCCCTCCCCTTTCTCCAGGCACACTCTAAACTTACACAATGGTCCAAATTTCCCCTTTCTGCCTTTGTTATGTTAAATTATAACCACCCACAATTTCAGCCTAAGCTCTTTGCTTCAAATGGAGCAAGCCTCATCCACTCCTCCTTGTGGTTCTCCTCTGGTCTCCTCTCCTCTCATTTTCTCAGCTTCAAAGTGCAGGTCACAGAATCCCAGGATTGTCAAAGTGGGAAGGGACCTCTAGAGATCATCCCGTCCAACTCCCCTGCTAAAGCAGGATTGCCCAGAGCACAGCACTCAGGACTGCATCCAGGAGGGGCTTGAAGGTCTCCAGAGAAGGGGACTCCACACCCTCCCTGGGCAGCCTCTGCCAGGGCTCTGCCACCCTCACCCAAGAGAAGTTTCTCCTCATATTCAAGTGGAACTTCCTCTGTTCCAGCTTGTGCCTGTTGTCCCTGGTCCTGTCACTGGGAACCACTGAGAACAGTCCAGCTCCATCCTCCTTCAACCCACTCTTTAAATACTTATAAGCATGAATAAGGTCTCCCTTCAGCTTTCACTTCTCCAGACTAGAGTCCCAGCTCTCTCAGCCTTTCGTCATCAGGGAAATGCTCCAATCCCTCCATCATCTTTGTTGCTCTGCGCTGAACTCTCTCCAGTAGTTCCCCATCTCCCTTGACCGGGGAGCCCAGAACTGGATGCAGTGTTCCAGCTGTGGCCTCACCAGTGCAGAGTAGAGGAAGAGAATGACCTCCCTTGCCCTACTGGCCACACTCTTCCCTGTGAAGCCCAGGATTCCATTGGCCCTCTTGGCCACAAGAGCACATTGCTGGCTCATGGTACTGTCTCCCAGGACCCCCAGATCCTTCTCCTCAGAAGTGCTTTCCAGCAGGTCCACCCCTAACCTCTACTGGTGCCTAGCATTCTTCCAGGTGCAGGACCCTACACTTGCTCTTGTTGAACATCACTAGGTTCTTCTCTGCCCAGCTCTCCAGCCTGTCCGATGACCTTGAGCCAGATGAGCTTTTCCACAGACTCTGCGCTGCATCTTGCAAATGCAGAAACAGAGGAGGAAAAAGCTGCTGCCCAGCTCCATACTCTCTCTTACTCCCTCCCCCTTTTGCCTCCTAGCAGCCTGAATTCCCCAGGCTTGTCCCCTCCCCTGCTTTTGTCAGGAGATAAAAAAGGATGTCTGTGTAGATCCAGCCACAACTCAACCCCACCCTGCCCTTCCCTGTGTCCGCAGCTTCCCTGTGCGTGCAGTCTGCCTCAGCCGCGGCCCATGATGATGGACGGCAGCTTCAACGACGGGGACGTGAGTGAACTGGGGCACTACGTGTCCGAGAACGGAGACAAACAGGACCGAATGATGGTGCAGCTGGCGCTGGGGTCGGAGAGGAGCTCGGGCAGGAGGAAAAACCCGAGATACGTCAGCATGCGGATCGACACCCACGCCATCGACAAGTACTCCAGGATAATATTCCCGGGTGCATACATTTTATTTAATTTGATATACTGGTCCATTTTTTCATAGATCTATGTATCTTCTGTAGTCACAGAAGCATTGTGACGTTAAAGGAAAGTACCGTCTCACAGGCTAACAGAGAGAAAAGGGGGAATTGTCTTAACTGGAAGGAAGATTGATATTATTTTTTTTTTCAGGATTTTTAAAAATTAGATGAAACTCATCTGTGGCATAAATAATTGTGCAAGTTTCACATTCCAGCAAAATATAGGATATACGTTCTAAAATTTTATACTTATTTAAAGCTGTGCTATGTTCCTTCTCGTGCCTCACAGGCCACTGTAAACTATTTTAACAAGTGACTGTAATCACCAGTTGCTTATACACGGTGCATCCTCCATTCTGCGCTCCCGAGATCCTAATTCTCTGCACGTACAGCTCTCAACTCAAACGAATTTACCAAGTTTAGGACCAATAAATACAAAGAATATGCAAATACCTGCGTATTTGCAGGACGAGGGCAGAAATGGTCATTGTAAACAGAAAATATTCTCGCTTTGCTGAGGTTACTGCTGGCTAAAGCTCGCTCACGCTACTCACCGTGTGCTGACCCGGTGGTGCGGTACCAACGGCTCCGTCCAGAAGCACTGTCAGATTCGTGCTTTGTCTTGGTCGCATTTAAAACCAAGAAATCTTTCCAAGCTGTTTTGACTCTCGTGACTTGCAGTGTACACTTGAAAAGGAGCGAACGAGAGCTGGACCTTCTGTGACACTAACCAAATCCCTCAGGAGACACGGGAGCTCTCCTTGGATCTGCTTCCTTGGGTCAGTGGGAGTTTTGCTGTTGAATTTCCTGGGAGAGAATGATTCCTCGACAGAATGATCCAGTGAAGACAACTGGGTGTCTACAGCTGCCATAGGAGAAGCCATTTCTGAGACCATCCAGGTGTTACTGGTCTGTAACGAGTAACAGCAAGAGAACCTGCTGCAGCCTGTAACTTGCTGTCTCTCCTGGAGCCACTGGTGATTACTCTGGTCCATCCACTTCTAGTAGAAGCATAATGGAAAGGTGCTCCACAGGTGACACAGCTGTTGTCAGGACTTTATTTCTGAGTTGTGATGGATACCACACCAAACCCCTTACAGCAGCCTTCCAGTATCTGAAGGGAGCTACAGGAGAGCTGGAGAGGGACTCTCTGACTACTCTTTGCCAGGGAATTTAGCCATAGGACGAAGGGTAATGGTTTTAAGTTGAAAGAGAGAAGATTTAGACTAAATACTAGAAAGAAATTCTTTCCTGTGAGGGTGGTGAGACCCTGGAACAGGTTGCCCAGAGAAGTTGTGGCTGCCCCATCACTGGAGGGGTTCAAGGCCAGGCTGGATGGGGTTTTGAGCAACCTGGTCTGGTGGGAGGTGTCCCTGCCCATGGCAGGGGGGTTGGAACTGGATGGTCTTTAAGGTCCCTTCCAACTCTCACCATTCTATGATTCTATGAATGAAGTAAAAAGGAGCTTCCATCCTGATGGAGCAGCTCCATTGCAGACCCTGGTATGTTTGACCAACTTGGCTGCCCCGGGCGCTCTGCAAGCTCCCCTCCACCCTCAGGGCAGGCTCAGCACCTCCCAGGGCAGGAGCCAGGAGACAGACCTGGAGCTGGGGGCACTTGCTGTTAAGTCCCAACCCTCCATCCTCCAGTCTCTGCAGAGCAGCCAAGCCAGTGTAAACACTCCATATGAAAAAGGCAAAATCTGTAACGTAGAAGTAACAAAATATTTCAGGAAAGCGATGGTTGAATGGAATCAGCGGCCTTTACAGTAATGGGAGCACCAAAGGTGTCTCAGAAAGCGTGGTCATTCCGTTGCTCTGCTGCCACGTGTCACCCACCCGCACCCACACGGGGCGTGGGGGGGTGACAGGACTTTAAAGACCCGCGTGATTTTGCACACAGTTACAAAACTCCTCACTCCCTGCACAGCAGACCCCGCCGTCTTTTACAGCTGTAGCTGCTCTGAGAGTCAGACCAAAGCAGCTGCATCTCCAAAAGGAAAGAGAACGTTCTGCCACGGGATCTGGCTGCTGTGCCGCTCCGTGCATGACGCTCCTGACACGGACACCGCAGCTGTCAGAGCGCAGCCGGTTGCTGCTTTAATTTCCTGTGTAAATAAAAGTCACATGAACACACTCGGCGTTCCTTACACCCGCTAAAATCCTGACCTGCAAAACTACCCACGCTCGTCTGGCACCCACAGCCTACGCTCCACAGGTAAAGGCAACAAAATCCCACACAGCTAAAATCATTAAAAGACACCCCCCCACGTAAGATAGTTTTATTACTCATTTCTATATAGCTTTTTTTTTTTTTCTTTCCACATACACACACACTCTTACCTTGGTTTTATCCAGTTTCCTTCGTATTGTACTATTCTCCAGTGAGATTTTTTTTTTTTTCAAGAGATTAAAAGACACACATATTTTCTTAAATCACAAATGTTTCAACCAAATGAAGAGAGAAGGGTGACCCCAGCAAAACACCAGCGTTGGCCACCTTCCGTTATCCCAATGGCACCTTCCCCCAGCCAACAGCTCCAAGGTTTCTTGGGCACCGCTGGCCCAGGAATACGTTTAGATTCTCCGTATTGTAAAGAAGCCATTTATCATTAGATAAGAATTAAGATACCATATGAAGTTCAACCAAGCCAAGTGCAGGGTCCTGCACCTGGGACGCAGAAACCCCAGGCACAAATACAGGTTGGGCAGAGAATGGCTGGAGAGCAGCCCTGAGGAGAAGGACTCGGTGTGCTTGTGGATGAGAAGCTCACCATGAGCCGGCAGTGTGTGCTGGCAGCCCAGAAAGCCAACCCCATCCTGGGCTGCAGCAAAAGAAGAGTGACCAGCAGGGCAAGGGAGGGGATTCTCCCCCTCTACTCTGTGCTTGTGTGACNTAGAGCAGGAGAGTGACAGGACAAGGGGTAATGGTTTCAAGTTGGAAGAGGTGAGATTTAAATTGGATATTAGGAAGAAATTCTTTGCTGTGAG
Source organism: Pedionomus torquatus (assembly GCA_013398155.1). NCBI lineage: Eukaryota > Metazoa > Chordata > Aves > Charadriiformes > Pedionomidae > Pedionomus > Pedionomus torquatus. Next base: position 115,571 of record VZRU01019187.1, read on the forward strand.
GGTGGTGAGACCCTGGAACAGGTTGCCCAGAGAAGCTGTGGCTGCCCCATCCCTGGAGGGGTTCAAGGCCAGGCTGGATGGGGCTTGGAGCAACCTGGTCTGGTGGGAGGTGTCCCTGCCCATGGCAGGGGGGTTGGAACTGGATGATCTTGAAGGTCCCTTCCAACTCTAACCATTCTATAATTTCTACAGCTAGAAGAGCAGCAGGAACAGGAGTGCCAGACTTTACTGTAAGCTCTCCAGCTCCCTAAGGAGCTTACTGCTACGTAGTCTGCCCCCGTGCTGCACTCTCCCTTATGGACTCATTAATCTCACACTACACACATTATTTGGCATCTGACCGGTGTATTAAGGGAGATCTTGAAGACACAAACAGGAGTGGGACTTTTCAATTGCCTGGCTCTCAGTGGGAGGCTGGTTTCTAACTTCCCATGTCATTAAAAAGCTTCCCAGATTCCCCAACCACCATATTTGGATTTACATCGTTAATTTACTTGCGTTTTATTTGGGAAACTCTAGTGCCTTTTCGGTCTGATATAACTGTAAATATAGATGTATTCTGTAAGTACAGGCTATGCCATACACAGCCAGAGTTTGCTAGCAACAACTGCGCTCATTAAACATCTTTACATCCACAGCTTTTTGGCTTTTAACCTGCCCGTGTATGGTTTCGGATCCGGTCATTAACGCTCCGCTCCTTTCCCTTTCCACAACAAATCAGAGCCATCTCTTTGCTTTTTGTTTATTTCTAGCAACGCTCCAAATCACAATAAAACTTTGCGTTTGTACGGCATCGAGTGGTTTCTGCCTTCAAAAGAAGGATCTCTGTGAGTTTGTACACGGAGTACACGCAGGAACGTCCTTTTTGCTCAGGAGCTGATCCAGTCAAATACCAAACAGCCTTAAATCCTGCCATGCTGGAAGGGCCAGAGATCCCCAGGATTTTGGGAAACCTGCACCCCAGCTTGAACTGGCTGAGGACACTGAGCTCTCCACCCCAGACTGCGTGTGTTAGAGCCCTCCTCCTTCTTCCTTAGAATGATATTCTGGAATACAACTCAGGACAATTCCCTGGAGATTAAACCAAAGCGCAGCCTGGGACGATTCTGGTTCAAGAAGCTGAAGTCTATTTCCAGGTCTGCGTGGATTCTGGACAGGGACAAGTTCTGCCTGGGAGCACGTCGAGATTAAGAGCTTTGGAGGGCGAAGCCTTTAAGGATGCTGATGGTCACCCATAGGGTGGAGCAGCAACGGGGGGAAACTTCAGCCAGGGACAGAGAGAACAGGGAGAAGGCACAAAGAAAGATGGACCATCTCTTGCCCCCACTCATGGTAAAAGGATATTCTCACACGAATCAAATCATGGGAGGTCTCTTTTTCTACAACGCTGCATACCCGAGCAAGTTCTTCACAAAGCCTGGACGTACCCACCCCACCCCATCCTTAAAGAGCTGAGATCTGCTACCAGCTCTTCAGAATCATTTCGGCAGTTACAGCTTATTACTTACACATTTTGATTCTCTGCTACAAGGACTGTTCTTAACGAGTATTTGTCATCTGCAAACTGACCGAGGGCGCGCTCAATCCCCTCATCCAGATCACAGATAAAGATATTAAACAAGGCTTTAAAACAAGCTATTAAGGGTCTTTAATCAGTGCTTCAGTTTCATTTTAATTCCAGCAATGATTACACCAAAATTAAGACAGGCTTTTAGGGCAGAAACATTTAATTAAATGATCCTGGACACGATGCAGCCAACAGCCAAGCTGGTTGCTCAACAAGGAGCACCGAGAAGGCTGCCGGGCTCATCAGCTTGTCGGAAACCCCCCACCACAGCCTGGGTCCCTGCCGCTGGATCCCAACATTCCACCTCAACAACAGCAAAGCAGGAAGTTAAGCTGTTCACGCAGGAGGAAATAAAAAGCCACACACACACGCTAAGGAATTTCACAAACTAGCTTGTCAACCCAGGAAATAACGAACTGTAAATTGTGTTGGAGAAGCAGCAGGGCAGGATTTAAATTAAAAGTTACAGTGAAAGTTCCTTCGACCAACTTTGGACCAATCAGTACCCAGCTCACTCTCCTGGCCATACCTGTAGCTCAGAGTCCAACCCTCCTGTTTCACACATTCACCTGTCAGAACGCTAATGAAAGCAAGGACGGACCATCTCATAACCCAAAATACTCATGGTCGTACTCAGCTCCTCCAACAACTGGCCTGTAACACAGATCACTATTTATGCCTCTGGTTCTTAGAGAAACAGATCTACACTTAACTTCCTTTCTCCAAAGACACCGGACATTTCACATATTGAGTCTGCGCCCTATTTACAAGCACAGAGCACCTGAAGTAGCATCTGAAAGTCAAGTCAGGTGGTCTACAACGTGTATTCGCCACACAAGCCGGCCCAGTCAGACTTCTTCCCTTCGAAGGCAAAGTCCCAACAGAATTCTTCAATAGCAGCTGGAGGTCTTGTGTGTGTAACGCAGTTAAACCAAGATAAGGAATCTGGTTTTCCCAAGATTGGAAAATGAATAGAGAAATTAACAAAATATAAATTCTAGAGCTTACCATTTAAAAACAAGGTTTCTGAAATTATTTTGGGTATTCTGACTGGGGAATACAGTTTGCCTGACCTCTTTTCAGAAGCTTTGCTGTAATAGCTACGCTCAGGAAAACGTTAACCAGCGCGCTGCCTCTTCAGCCACCCTGTCCACATGATAAGTGGTACCACACTTAAATCTTTGTGGAAAAGACTTCTACTGGTTTAGCTCAATTTATGCACACCCTTCAGACCAGTTAAACCAGTGCAACACCTTGTGTGGACACTTGTATCGCCTTAGAGTAGAACTTTAAAAAGGTGCATGTGTGTTTTCCTGCAGTAGTTTAAATGTGCTGAACAAACATTTCCAGTTTTTTGATCAACAACTTCTCCACACCACCTCCAAAATTTATTAGGAGGAAGATCAACGCATTTCAGGAAAACCAACCTTTACAGATCACGTTTTCATACAGACTGTTCTCTTCCATTGCTAGAAGCTCCTGTTGTCAACACCAAGGCAACCCTTCCGAACAAGCACCCTTCTCTCCAGTGGAATCAGCTCAGGTTTTAAACCTCTGTCTTGTCCCAAGAACAAGTGACCGGCCAGTGAGAAGCATTTCACAGATCAGACTTGGCCTATGATCATAGAATGACATGGGGTTGGAAGGGACCTCTGGAGATCACCTAGTCCAACCCCCTGCCAAAGCAGGTCCACCCAGAGCAGGTTGCACAGGAACATCTCCAGAGGTGGAGACCTCACCACTTTTCTGGGCAGCCTGTTCCAGGGCTCCACCAGCCTCAAAGTCAAGAAGTTCCTCCTCATGCTTAGATGGAACTTTCTGCATTCAATTACCTCTTGTCCTGTCACTGGGCACCACTGAAAGACTGTCCCCTTCCTCCTGACACCCAGCCTCTAAGTATTTCTACATGTTGATCAGGTCCCTCCCTCAAGTCTTCTCTTCTCTAGACTAAAAAGAGCCAAGTCCTTCAGCCTTTCCTCATGAGAGAGACGCTCCAGGTCCCTCATCATCTTTGTAGCCCTCTGCTGTACCCTCTCCAGCAGTCCCCTGTCCTTCCTGAACTGGTGGTATTACTTTAGCAACACAGAAAATCACTGACAAGGGATTTAAACACTATCATTTATTCAACACTGCAACTTAAAGACAGCGTATTTGAGATATCTCTGAAATTCATCACCATACTGAATACAGCAAACATTGCAGCTAGATGAAATTGCACATTTTTTAAAAGCAATAATTCTATTTGCTTCTCCTAAAGTAAAAAAAAAAATAAAATTATAATCGACATTTCTTCAGCTATGTGTTTATCCAGCCCCTTCTGGGATTTAAAATCCAGCATCTCCATTAAGTCAATCCTACTGAGAGGGGCATCATAAAGTTTAGTGTGAGGCACACGCTCCTACGTCAGCGCCAGATTCTTTGTTAGCTCCTACTGGATCTGTCCCTCCTCTTTTAGCTTCACCTGTCTAAAGTCTTCCCTGACTTCTTCTAGCAGACTCGGCTTGAAAATGACATCCAGCGCTGTCATCGCCAAAGCTTTCGCTGTGCGCAAAGTGTAGAACTGAGCATCCTGCGACCCTGCAGAAGAAAAAAAAAAGAAGGCAAGACAAGGCAAACTTCAGGTTAGATTACTGATACTGGATACAAACCACCGCTCACTGCATAAAGCATAGCCTATAAAATAAAATCTTTGAGTTTTGATTGCAAGAACAGCTTCTTAAAAAATAAAACCAAGAATAGACTTGCATGAATGCAGGATGTCTATTTTTTAATTCCTCAAAATAAATTTTCTCATGGAAGTACTTAACTTTCTGCAACTGGTATAAACAGAGAAATGAGTGGCCACATTTTTATTTTTGGAAAAATGCAGTTTTATACCGTTATTTCTATTACAATTCTAGAGTATTGTGCTTTAGGAGTCAAAGTTACTTTTATCTTTTGGCTTGTGGTTAGAAACTCTTGTGAATACGCTGCTAGGGATAATCCTTCTAATGTCTTCTGTCTAGATGGCCCACCAAAGCAGGCTTTTAGTAGGAGGAATGGTTAACCCTACCTTTAATTTCAAACACAAACCCAGAAAGTCCACATTTTTTTCCAGTTTTTTTCTGCAGCTCTACAATTAACTAAGTAAATTGCTTCAGTTCATATTCAGCTCACATCGCTCCCTGAAAGGAGGGTGTAGAGAGGTGGGGGTCGGTCTCTTCTCCCAGGTCACAGGTGAGAGGACAAGAGGAAATGGCCTCAAGTTGCACCAGGGGCGGTTCAGATTGGGTATCAGGAAAAATTTTTACACAGAAAGGGTTATTAAGCCTTGGAATTGGCTGCCCGGGACAATGGTTGAGGCACCAGCCCTGGAGGAACTTAAAAGCTGGGTTGTCATAGCACTTACAGACATGGTTTAGTGATGTTTTTTTATCAGAGTTAGGTTGAGGGTTGGACTAGATGATCTGAAAGGTCCCTTCCAATCTCAACAATTCTATGATTCTATGTATTCACATGCAGCCCCTTTCAGATCTAGTACTTACACTTATACACATCTACTACACAAAATTTTTGAGCACTACAGAAGCATGTGAAAGCTTTAATCCTCTAATTTTAAATATTTATAAATAAATAATATATGCAAGCAACATGCATAGCAGTTCTAAATACAAATATCTTAACTTCTTACTTCCACTCACCTGCAGCTTCTGTGTACTGCTCAGTATGATTCAATGCATCAGAACCAATATAGAAGTAAGGATGAAGCCCAGGGACTACAAACGTAACGTTTCCAAAGTCCGTGGAACCTAGAAGCAGCACAGGAATTTTCTTAATGAACAAGGGTTGAAAAGCTTTGAATGCTGCAAGAAAACGTATAATAGATATCTCCAGCCCATATCCAAAACAGAATATCCTTTACCCCAAATACTGAAATAAATGTGTTTCTAATGAGCCATTATCCATTCAAAAATGTCCCATCATCAAGATGTTTTCCCTAACTAGCCATCTTCAGATGCTGTTCCCAAGTGTGCTTAGAATCACAGAATTGTCCAGGGTGGAAGGGACCTTTAAGATCATCAAATCCAACCACTAACCTAACCCTGATACAAAACCATCACTAACCCACGTCTCTCAGCACCACGTCTACCTGCCTTCTAAATACTTCCAGGGATGATGCCTCAACTACTGCCCCGGGCAGCCCATTCCAAGGCTTAATAACCCTTTCTGTGTAAGCATTTCCCCCGATATCTAGTCTGAACTTCCCCTGGTGCAACTTGAAGCCACTTTCTCTGGTCTTATCACCTGTGACTCGGGAGAAGAGATCAACCCCTGCCTCTCTACACCCTCCTTTCAGGGAGCTGTAGAGAGTGAGAAGGTCTCCCCTCAGCCTCCTTTTCTCCAAGCTGAACACCCCCAGCTCCCTCAGCCTCTCCTCATAAGACTTATAATCGGATCAATAATCACTTACTGGATTGCAAGAAAGACTTATCAGCATGTTCTTATCCTATTTACCATTATTTTTTTAATCAAGCATCTCCTCATAGTAAGCTGTTTGTTCAGAAATGACAGCGGCAGTTTCAATAGTCCAGCTGTTTTCCTACTATAGCCCTTAGAACCAGGCACAACAGTTACCACTTTCTACCAGCCTGCAAGTATTCAGCATTAGGCAGGGGACTCTGAAGTGAGAACAATCTATCTTTAAACAAAAGCAGACTGAACACAACCATTTTTTCCTTTGTTTTTCATTTATTCTCAGTTATGGAAACCTTAACAGCACAAGCACTCTTGAAATAGCAAGATCTGAACTAAACTTCAGACCAATGCTAGTGCTCTGTAGATAAAAGCGTTCTTCACAGCCATGTGGCCGATTTTAATGATGATTCTTTCATGCTTGACTAGCACTTTCAGTATGTTACCTACTGATGGGACCTATCCCCACCTACTGCCTTGTCCATTTAATGATACCATCCAGGAGTAATAGATCCTTCATAGTAAAACATCCAAGAGTCCGCAACTACTTCCAGAGTGCTTTCCTCCTCCTCCTCCCCACTCCCAAGCAAAAAACTCGGTACTTGTTAAAATGACATTTAGAAGCTGGAGAAATCAACGTGCTGGTTATTGTGAAATTCGGACACCAGAGGCAGCGTTGTTTCGTACTGGGGAAAAACAGGGATCACCTACTAAGCCCTCAATTAACTTTTTTCAGGCCAATCAGAGCTGTAAGGATTTTTGTCCTCAGCAGTGGTATAAAAACATGATTGTTTCAAAGATTCTGCATTATTTGGAAGAGACCAGGTAGCCTCGGCACCATGATACTGTATGGAAACAAGACATTGCTAACGCCTTAAGAGTTAGTGAAGAAGTGACTGAAGAATATAGTTATTGAAAGTGAGTCCACAGAGCCTACATTATGTGATCAAAGAGGACAAGACTAGCTTGCTATTTGCTTTGCCTACAGACAAACTGAAGCAGCAAGGCTCCTCCAAAAAAAAACCAACCAACCAACTTTTCCTATAGATTCAGTACGCATTTGAAGAAACTCCAACTCCTGGCAGAGCAATGAGTTATTTTTATTTTCAGTAGTCTGTGCTATTGATACGTTCTTTGGTCAGTCTGGAAAGACAAACCAGAAGTCTAGAAGTTCTGCCTACTCCACACTGAAAGCAAAAATTCTAGACTTGCCTTATTAAGTCCTAATACAGGAGCTCCTGGGAAGACCACGCTGGCCTTTTCCCCTCCTCTCACCCAGCAAATGCAGCGTTAGCAATTTCAGCGCATCCCAGGTCTCAGGCATGTAATTCTGCTTAAAATTACGTACATATCCAATCTGTTACCAGTTTACAAGTTACTTTTGCTGAATGAAACAGGTTTCAACTTGGCATTTTCTACTGAGCTGGAGAACTCACCAATCCAAAATCCAGACAGCTTTTAATAAAAATCTGACAGTCCAATCTTCCTCTGGGGGCACGTTCAAGCATCAGGCATTCCAATAGCATCCATACAAATATGTGGAACTATAGGCTTGCTAGAGAGATTGAATTTCTTTCTAGAAGCATAAAAAAGTCCTGTCCTCTTCCCTCTCATACCTAGCAGAATGCTTAAAAGGTACATTTAAAATATCAAGTGTTCCAATAGTTTCCATACAATGCTTGAGATGTACAGAGCGGGTTTCCTTCTAGAAGCATAACTAATTGCATCATTATCAATGCAATTATACAGACTTCAATAGAAAGGTAGCGGGAGCTCCCGACCCTCCAGGAGCTATCCTGAAGCCCCATCATGTCACTGAGCATGTAACAGAAGCCAATATTATAACAAACATGGAAGGGAAAGTGCAGAAGATTCCAGGAAGTGTTTATATATAGCCCCAAGCTTCAAAAGCGCTATTTTCAAAACATACTGGCTGCTTCTTATGATTATCTGTATCAGTCTTGTGGACGGGAAGCCAATAAACCCCACGAATGCTAAAAACAGCAAGGTGACCACAAGCATGGATGCCTCAACCCAAGGCACACCAAACTAAGCCACCTGCTGTGGGAGGTGATCAACGTCCTGTAGCAGAGGAGAAACGAGTCAGAGCACCTGGTCAAAGCTAACTGGGGGATTGACCTTATTCCACACCACCATTCCAGCTGCGTGCCAGAGGAGTGGAGTGTGCACAAGGCACACACAAACCAGTGGGACTCAATGGACTAAAGGAATTCTTCGTAACGCTTAGCTGCCTAGAGCGATACCTGTAAGCAGACCGATACTAATACCCATGTAGAGGTGGTAGCGAGTACGCTCATCTGTTAACGACTTTTCTGCTGCACAGACATGGAGAAGCAACTGAGCTATCTTCCTCCCCTTTCAACAGAAGAAACTGATATCCTAAAAGAAAACATTGAAAACCGTATGAAAACTAAACAGAAACAGAGGTCTTGAAAAAGATGAGACAAATCACTCCACCCCTCCCAAAAAGGGCAGCATACAAAATTCCACTGCGTCTCTGGAGACTGTGCTTTGTCATCACTCCTGAATTCCCACTGCAAAAAATTCAGAGAAGCAGCTGTGGAAAGAAAATTCAGTAAGGCCTATTGCAGGGTGCAATGAAAACAGAATTGCTTAAGCATATTTTGACATCTGACAGGCAATTTAAGGACAGGACAGACATATGGAGAGTTTCATTTTATGCAAGACTTAATTTTTAACATTTAGCATACCGTGTAACTTACGGAGCACTATTAGAATTAGATGTCTGTACTAAGTTAATTCAAAGCCCTCTCAAATCAGCATGATCACCAGTATTCATCATCTTCACCCTTAATTCAATGGTTTGAGGGAATAAACACAAAGCTCCAGAAAGTTTGACTGCTGTACACATTCTAAAATAAGGTTTCTCAGCACCCATCTTAGGCTAAATGAGCAATGCAGTAGGTCTTACTTGTATCACACTGAAAAGAAATCTGCCTTTAGCTATAATTCGTTTTTAAACCCAAGACAATGAACCAATTGGAGAAAAATATGCTTCTGTTGCAATAATCTTGAAGGGGAGTACAAAATAAGAGAAAACCAAAATACCATTCATTTAGTTCATTCGAAACTTAAAAATCTCTTTAGCTCTTTGTCTCCTCTCTTTTGGGGGGGATGGTGGGGTGGGGGGAAGGAGAGGGGAAGGGCCATCTGTCATTCTGGTTTTGGCCAATTTGGCCTAAACCACAACAGGTATGCTATCTCCCACACACAAATCAAAGGTCAGAGAACTCTTATCACCAAATGCTAAGATCTCAACTTTTCAAAGAGACTCTTCATTTAGCATAGAGAAGATTAGTACTACAATCAAACTAATCAGAATAACAATTTTTACTGAAAATAACCTTCTCCTTCCAACCAAAGAGAAAAACCTTTCACATGAGCGCAGTAAAAATATTTATAAACACAGTTACAATCAATAATGAAGGCTATGAGGTATCATCAGTAATTATAAGCCTTGAACAGAGCTCCTGTAGAAAGATTCGGGTGAAAAAATCCCACCTGACTATTCAAGAACTGACATCCCTATTTGTATAACCCTGAGAGGCAAGAAAGTGAAATAGTTTGAGACGTACTCATCACCCAGAAGCGAACACTTACTGGGTTGGTACCCTTTGGAAAACTAATCTGTTGAACTTGTGAACTAAAATTAGAGGCACAGTATTACCTGTTAATGGAAAGAGGGTTAAATTAGCGTTACTGAGATGCTTGAACTTCCACCTAAAAATCTCTTCACAAACACCATCTAGAATACTAGATGCTAGTACATTTGTTTATATGCAAGCTTGGAAAATACAGTTAAGCAAGGTTCCTAAAAAAATGAATCTCATCTTCATTCATAGCATAAACCAGGATTCTGCAATTCAAGCCCACAGAATGAGCTGCAATTCATTCCACATCTTCATGTTGTCAGTAAGACAATTCTTATCTTTCCGTCCTCCCCTCCAACCACACTGTTTCTTATTTGAAATACTTTCAGAAATATTGTTAGAAAACGATTACTGCTTTCCATACCTGTTGGGAAAATTTCTCAGCTTCCACAACAAATAGAGAAACATCGGCCAGAAGTACAATCCTTTTACAAAGCTTTAAGTTTTCTGATTTGGCTTTTTTTTTCTTCTGACCAAACTACGTTTAACCTAACTCTATCCCATTATTTTATACATTCAAGAGTTGATCAATCTAAGATTAAGTCATTAAAAAACAAAATAGACTGAGTTACCTGACAAGGCATTCAAGATAGAATCTTCTGATATGAACTCTATTCCAAGCTTCTTTCCATTCTCCTTGTACGCTTTCTGCAGGCTCTTATTTGGAAGCACATTATAATAATCATTTTCACCACCTTTTATTTCCACCTAGACAAAAACACCCAAATGATTAGAAATTTTTCACCAAGCTAAACCAGTTTAACATGAACAATTTAAAGCCCAGAAAAATTAAATACGTGTCTGTAGCTTCAAGCCTGTGTCAAAACAAACATAATTGCTAAGCTTCTTTCAAAAATACCGTGTTCTGCCAAATATTAACCTTCATCTAAACACAGCTGGTGTTCTATCAAGCTTGCACTAAACAGTCAAATCTCAGAGCATCTCCAAAATAGTAAGCATTTCCAGTAACAGCTTCTAATGATTTCCGCTGCAGGTGTTATTAAACTACATAGAAACCAATTCAGTCTTTCACCAAATTCTATTTTACTATTCCCGTTCAGAACACTTCAGTAACTACAGCCCCATTCATGAAATGGCTTCACACAGGGAAGAAATTTGAAAACAAATAAAAAACATACCAACGTCAAGGTTCAAAAGAGATCTTAACTTTCATCCTAGATAAAGTACACTTTCTGAAATCTTTTTCTAGTTAAGAATGGAGGGGCCGTACTAGGAAAACTCCATCTAATGCCTCAACCAGACATTAAAACTCACTAGCTCGCATTCACAGGCACTATACCTATTTGTTCTGATGAACATACACATTCTTTTCACTGCTGTACTAGTCACTGACCCGTAACTACAGAGCAGGCAGAACCATGTATCTCAGTGATACGTTGCAATTTAATGACATTGCTGGAACCAGCCAGAGGAGACAATTCCACTTAAGAAGAAAAAAAATTTAAAGGAATGCTAACTGAAAAATCACTCGTTTTTCTCACAGTTTGTAGGTTGCTACATGAGCCTGCTGTTTAATGAGACAAAGGAAACAGGGTATGTTCCAGTTCATCCACCTTGAAGGGCCAGGGGGAGGATCTTAGAAATTACTGACTGGTCACTGTTCTACCCTCAAGCTCCTGGGGAGATTGTAGAGCAAATAAATCCTCCTAGGACCCACATCCAGGCACACAAATCACAAGGCGACTATGACAATCCAGCACAGATTCACGGAAGAGCAGATAGTGCATGACCAAGCTTAGCTTTTTGTGATGACAGGTCTGGCTCAGCAGATACAGAAGACATTCAGGCTCAAAGCGTTATGATCTCCAATGCAAAAACCCAAATTGCTGCCTGTTACCTGTAGCATCCAGCTGCAATCAGTACTCATGCCATGGCTGGTTTAATATCTTTATTACTGATGCAGACAACTGCTGTGAGTTCACAGCTGGTGTACTGCATCCTGAACTCAAGACTAGAGCAAGGCCAGGGGGAGGCCATCAAGAAGATTAGGGTGCTGGAGAACATGACATACAAGGAAAGGCTGAAAGAACTTGGGTTTGTTGAGCCTTCAGAGAAGAAGGTTAAGCTGTCCACAGCTTATAGATGGGGAGGGTAGAGAGAAGACAGAACCAGACTTGTCGAAGATGCTCAGTGCTATGAGAGGCAACAAAGGAAATTCCTATTAGAAATAACAGAATCGCAGAAGCTGGCTGAAGTTGGAAAGCATCTCTGAAGGACATCTTCAACTCCCCTGCCCAAGCAGGGTAGCCTAGAGTTGGTTGTCCAGAACCATGTAAGGCAGCTTTTGAGCATTCTCTTTATAAAACAAAGCCTTCTTTCATTACACAAAGTGACAGAATAACAACCAGTATCATTGCCATTTCTTCCAGCTAAACACTATGCAGACAAATACTGTAAGCTTCAGTTTCCTATTCTGGCCTACCTTGTCTCCAGCGTAATAGAAACACATTCTTACTTTGCATCCCGTGGCCAGTGCTGCAGATTTGAAGCAGTTCTCAACCTTCTCTGTCAGAACAGAAAGGTCTCTTATTGAAGGGGCGCGCAAGTAAAACTCTAGTTCAGTGTAAGAAGGAATGATGTTAGGTTTCACACCACCATTTTTTATTACACCTGCAAAAAGGGAAAATCATGTTACCAGCGTTAAGTACCATTGTTTGATCTTCAGGCCTGTCACGAAACTGCTTGATCAAGAACCAAATATATAAACAAAACTCATCAAAACATCAACTGAGCAAGAAGCACATAAAGAATGTCAAAAACATGGTAAGTGGACAAAGAATCTCCATCACATCAGATTCAGTGGATAGCGTACATGGGTTTTTTAGCATGATTTCATTGTGTTCTTTGGCTGTTATAAACCTAAAGACAAACCAAACTAGCATTTGTAACTTATCCCCTGAAATTCAATGCATTAGAATCATAAAGAAATTTGGAGTGTATAATATATGTACCGTTTTATTCAAGAGTGAAGTTTGAGTTGAAAGCGTTCCCTCCAGGAAATGTGTGACAACTATAGAGTTTTCAGTTATGGCATCAGAGGCATTACATAAAACAACATATTTAGGTATTTCAACAAAAAAAAAACATTGTGGACCTTAATCCTACCTTAGATTTCAATGCATTAAGTGCTCATTGCTTTCAACAGGCTGCTTGTTTTCCCTGGCCTGCTATCCTCAACTTACATATGTGGAATGAGATTTGTTTTCTGTAGGACTTGAGAAATTATCTACCTTTAAGTGGAAATACTGCACAAAGTTACTGACTGAAGCCTGAAAAGACAGCACTATCAGGATGCAAACAGGCAACATATCTTTACTTTTGGGTGCATATTCAAGACTATGAACTCTCCTCTCAAGTAAAATCTGTCCAGTCTCAAACAAGTCAAAATAAACAAGGGTGCTGAATTAAACCACTATCAGCACTAGTCCATAACAAAAGGAAGAGCTCAGATGAGAGAGACAGACACCACAAAAGGAATCAGCAAGTAACTAACCATGCAAATTTGCATGATACATCAGAATACCTTTGTTCAAAACAAGTAGCTTAATGAGCTTTCCTTTGTCTTCCAAGACACTTGTAAGTGGAACTTGATACTCTAAGAGTATGTCTACGTTTGAATTTCAAAGAAACTGTAATATGGCCTGGACAGCAGATCTAGCTCAAAAGTACGCTGCCTGCACACTAGTTTGCTAGTGCAAACACAAACTGCACCTAGTTTGCTCTGCTTCTTAATGGATCTTTTTTACAGCCTGTTTAATACATTTTCTTGAAAATATTCTTGAAACTATCTATACATATTCTTGAAAATTTCTCAGAAAAAAAACAAATTACATTCCTACTTTTTAAGCTGGCAACGCTTACTCCATTCATAAGCAGGGAAGAAAGAAACTTATCAAATATTAGACAAACTCAAACCAACATTGTTCAAATACAAAAAACACTGCTTAGAAATTCTAGATTTCGCGTAATGGAAACTATTTCAGTTGTTGTTAGTAGGTTAACATAACGATTTTTAGGATTGTTAAGCCAGCCACAGCTGTTACTCCAAGCCTGTGACACAAGACCTCCAACACACTGTTGTAAGGAAAGCATTCCTAAAAGCGAATCTCATTCTGGCTGCTTATACTTTCCCAAAGGTATTTTAAATATTTCCAGTTTGAAAACCAGATTTATGACAGCAGTTGTATCAACACAGTAATTAAATTTTGCTGTGGTTTGGGAAGTGTTACCTCTAGGATGCCTCTTTAGATACTTAGTTTTTTCCTATACTACCCGTGTAGCCTTTAGAATCTACCAAAAGAAATAGTATTTAAGGGTTTAGGCTTCGATCCAACAGAAGGGTGAGACACCTCCAGTCTTAAACCTGCACAGCATGAGTTTTGGACACCAAAACTCATAATTAGCTGCCTTGTTTCCTACAGAGCAATAGGACAGGGAGCTAAGGCTATGCCTGCTGTCTGAAATTCATTGGGGTATGCTGCACAGCAGGACTGCAAACATCATCTACAGGCACAAGGGTTAGAGCTCCAGACTCTGTCCAGATATCCTGGAGAGAAATACACACATATATTATACAGCAAAAGCAGCCAAGACATATAATAATAATTAGCTCAGGACTTCTGAAGTGTTTTAAATTCTTAACAAGTTTTCCCAATAAACAGTTCTATGTTCCTAAATTCCATAGAAACGGCAAAGCTTCTTAACTTGGAAAAAGTTCTGTTGGCTGTAATATGGGAAATCTGGGTTTATAGCTAAAGGGCAATTTCCATCTCAACTTCTAAAACTTTCTCACTGTACAAAAGGAGAAATACATGACATTGAGGAGTACAAGTCAAACTTAATGGGTAACATGTTTTACTGCAAAATGACTTTTCTACTTCAAGATCTACTAGACATTAAACATTAGGATCCAATACACCTCTAGCTGATAAGGCTACTAACCAGAACTACAGGCTTCTGCCATTGCTTTTTTTTGGTTTTTGTACTTCAGCAAATAAACTTCAGTCACTCCAGACTACTGCACCTTATCTTAAATGTCAATTGAAATGCCATCTAATTAATGGAATGTCTACTACAAAAATGATGCAGTAAGAAATACTTCATTTTTCAGAAGCATTTAATCTTACACCTTTGCAAAAACACGTAAGTTAATTTTAAGGAATTGAAGGCCATGTACCAAAATAAACCTAGCCATTTTTAAAATAAAAGATATTTTTTTTTCTTTTCTGAACTGTAACCTCAAGTGCAAAGACNGCTTCTAAAACTTTCTCACTGTAAATTTGCCTAGCCTCTACCTAGGTACCGGTGTCCTCTCTTGAGTCTGACCCATAAGCCTANAGAAATACTTCATTTTTCAGAAGCATTTAATCTTACACCTTTGCAAAAACACGTAAGTTAATTTTAAGGAATTGAAGGCCATGTACCAAAATAAACCTAGCCATTTTTAAAATAAAAGATATTTTTTTTTCTTTTCTGAACTGTAACCTCAAGTGCAAAGACTTAAAATTTGCCTAGCCTCTACCCAGGTACCAGTGTCCTCTCTTGAGTCTGACCCATAAGCCTATTTTCCAAAGTTAGTTCTAGACACTGACATGATTTTAATGATTATACACAAATTATTTACATGTGATGGTGCTATTTCGTAATATTTGAATCGACTATACTAATTTAGTGCAATAATGCAGCATTTTAAGTTGTGGGTTTTTGAAAGTTAGTATTTCAACAGCCTAAACTCTTATTCGCTGTACATTAGATTTAATGAAGATCTCACCATGAACTCTCCAGGTCGGTTTCATTTGCTGTCTTAAAACAGACAGATTGTTGTATGCAAGAACAGCAGCATCTAATGCATTAACTCCTTCCCAAGGATAAGCAGCAGCATGAGAAGCTTTTCCATAGTATTTCACAGTCACACTAGGAAATAAAAGGCATTGCTTATTTGTTTTTCATTCACTGAAAAAAAATCTCTAAAATAAAAAGTTCCTTTTGTTCACACAAATATTTGTTATTTTTGTGCAGAACACTAGATTTACCTGGCACTACACTGCTGCAAAGTTGAACTATTTTGGAGTGCAGGAAGATGCTGAAAGATTTCTAGAAAACCAACAAAATGAAACAATATCAAGACTGTCAGACAAAAGAGCTACCAGTAACGTATCACTATACAGCCTTTTCCTGAGAAGTACAGGCTTCACATACTAATTAAACGTCTCCAACGCTTTTTTATACCTCCTGACTGTTATGAGACTTAAAGTTACTAACATTCTTCTCAAATAGAGGACAAAAAACCCTTTTCTCTGAATCAAAATTGATTGCCCTAATTCTTGCTAAGCTTCAATAAAATGCGTACAGTACTTAAGTCAGCAAAATCACGTTGCGAAGATCACATGCAAGCCATGTCTAAATAACAAAAGTCAAGTTTTAAAAGTGCAGTAAAGGCATTGCCTAGCATAAAATATACATTACCATGCTACAGCAAGGGTGTTCTTTCCCTTCACACCTCAAAAATGCTGGCAGAAAGGTTTGCCACAAGGAGGAAGTCAGCCTCCAACACACTCAGTAAGAATTCATGCTTGGCTTCATCCTATGAGGACCCTTACAAAATAACTTAGCGTTTCAAATTATATGAAAACTCTTCACATGAGAAGTAAATATGAAATACTGACAACTATAGAAGGTATTACTGCTAACCAAATAGACCAATACTAGGGGTTTTTTACCAATACTAGAGATTTTTAACTAGATTTGTTTGTACTCAACATCCAGTCCTTTACATTAAAAATCTCCATCCTTGAGCTCAAAGAGCTCACCCGAGACACACAAGCTGTCACTCACCCAGCTGGGACAAGACTCACTTGCTTGTCCCTCTGTCCTACACAGATGCCAACTTTGTCACTTGTCCTGAACTGACCCCTCACACTCTGAACCATGCCATGGCTGTAAGTTAATACCAGAACTTAAATACTAGACAGCAAAGAGGGACACAATGGAGTGGACTGTTGCAGCAGAAAATGCCCCCTGCTACTGCCTGCAATCCAAATTAATTATGTCGTTTTTCCTTCTCCAAGACAACCACACATCCTATTCTGTAAAGTATGAATTTTATTTAAAATTCATTATCATTATGAAATCAAGCTAAAAAAACCTTATCCATTAACGCCCCAAGCATTAGATTAAAACCTCTCAAACTAACCCACAAAGGCAGCAAGACAGATCCCTGGATACTCTCAAAAAAATGGAGAGGAGGCAGTGTAAAGCAGAAAGCCATGTCACAATTTTCTCCCCCACTGACCCTTCCTGAGAAACATGTGCTTCTTATTAAGCAAATGTTCTTTCTTGTATTTCTATTGCTACAAAAATGTCACATACTTTCAGAAAAAAACTCAACAGACTTTGGTGAAGAATGAAACTCTAAGCCAGTTTAAGAACATTAGCAGAAGAACATGGATCCTGTTCAACCAACTATAAATAGGCTGATTAGATGAAGGATAAGCGAGTAAGAATCAGCAAAATTTTGGCACAAATTCACCAGTTCTCAGCATGTTAATTTTCCTTCAAGCACAAGCCAGCTCCAAAGCTTGTAGATATAGTAATACTAACAGTTTTGTCATGGCCAGTCCTTCTATTCCTTGCAAACAAGCAAAAGAGCAATTACAAATCATCAAAACGGTCTGTACCTTTGGAATCTCATAATTACATAAATCATGAGATAAGCTGAATTTTTCAAGCTTTTAGAAGCAGCAAACTGCTTTGGCTTAGTACTTCAGCTCTGTGCCTCTTCCATACTCAAGGTTTAAAGGCTATTGAGGACTTTATCTTTCAGCAGACCATCATCTCTGAAGAAAGATTTCCAGATTTTACTGCATCCAACTCAAAAGGCTATTGCAAAAGTTGAAATGTACAAAATGACAAAACTATCAGTGAAAACTCCACCTTGAAGATTATGAATATAATCATAACATACAGCAACCAAAAGCTGAGATAAACCTTGAAGGATATACAGTAACCAGTTAAGACTCTTTAGAAACACAGTCACAAAATACAGCAGAGGGATAGCCAGGCAAAGAAGACCAGGTGTTGCTAATCTTCTCAGTTTCTACTGTAAAATTCAGTAACAAAAGGAAATTATCCACCAGGAACAGCACTGGCAAAATCAAAATGGCCAGCAGAATCAAGCACATAGGTGCTGGAAGGTAGCACAACCAAGGTGAAAACAGCAATCACTACAAGAAGTCAGAAATGGCTGGAAAACCACCTACTTAAGTATTATAGAATTTAGTCAGAGACAGCTAAACATAATACTTGGAAAAAAGCGTTGCAGTGGAGGGAAGTTACTAGTGGAGTATCTACAAGGTAAGACCTTGGGATAAAAAAATTGTTAGTAACTGTGGAATAAAAATGTAAAAGCAAAACATGGTCATAGACTACTGCTGTGACGTTATGAAAACAGAAGTTTATCATACCAAAGGAAGATCAGCATGGCCTTGCAGACTGGCAACTCAAAAATATTTTTAAAATCATGTACTTACAGACTAAGCATTTATCTAAGAATTGATTGCTTGAAAGCAACCGAAGAGAAAGCCCTGAACAGTCCAGCTGTCCAAAATGGTAAACAGACACTACGGTCCTGGCATCAGCTGAGTAAGGTCTAAGGAAATTTCACCTCATGCACTGTGAACAACTCTGGTTACGTACATCCAGGAAGGAGTACTTCAAGACAAGTTAAGTCACTCCAAGTACAAATCAACAAGTATTGACACTGAACAGCAGGGCTAATCAAAAGAAGATGAGGCATAATTTCTGAAGTTATATGGCTAGCTGGCAATAAAAAAAAAGCCAAGCAAAGGTGTGACTGCTGTCTATTCTTACATTGTGGGTAAACACGAAGGAGAACCACGAACTACTTTGAAACAAATAAAAAGTTGATATGAGAGTTAATAAATAGAAAACGACCATGGTTAAATTTAGGCTGGAAGTTAGTAAGAATCCAAATAGCGCTCTGGCTCAGCTGGCCATCTCTTCCAAAAGTAGAAGAGAAAACCCCCAAACACTTCCAAAACTGATGAAAATGAGTACAGAGGACTACCTGATCTACTGCCCAGGAAGGCAAGGAACTATAATCCATGAGATACCCTCCAGGTACACATTCTAAAATTTTTAATTATTTTTTTTTCAATATATAAGATAATCACTTGCATGTATACAAAGAAACACCTAGAAACATTGTAAGAAAGAATGGATTTGGGGGACACAGGCGAGATTATACCACAGCAGTCAGGGATCCTGAATGCCGAACTTCAGAACAGCTCACAATACACTGAACACTGAACAACGAACCTGGCTCCTTATCTGACCACAAATACTTCATCTGAAGAGCACCTGAAAGGTCCCTGGCACTAAGTTCAGCCCCTTCCCAAGCAGCTTCCCTACTCCACAAGGGAAGAAATAACAAGCAGGCAAACCCTTTCCCCTGCTCACTCACTCGTGCTCGGCCACATCGGGCAGGTAAGCCGCGTTTTCTTGCGAGGGGTGTGCCATAAAAACCACATCCAGGCCGTC
>VZRU01019188.1:2123-7123 GCA_013398155.1 Pedionomus torquatus
CTCCTCTCCTCTCCTCTCCTCTCCTCCTCAGTTCCTGTATTTTCCATCAAGTGGTCCAGCAGCTTTCAAGTACCTGCCTCCACACCCTGGGTGCTGGTGCCATCACGCAGCTGTCCAAGGGAGGCTGCAGCCAGCGCAGCCCGAACACGCTGCTGCTGCTTCTGCACTCTCTGCTTGCTGGCTGCATCTTTCTGGTGTCCATTAAAAACGAGAAGTGGGCTGAAATGCCAATTAGATAATGTCGACATTTGGCAAACAGAGCTGTCTGCCAGTTTGCAGGCAGTCTGGGCAGTGTCACAACGAATCCGTCAAGAGGCATAGGGTCTCCCTGTGGGATTCAAAATACAGCTGTCACTCAAAGCTACAGTATCTGGGATTTGGGTGTCAGGGTGGACGGGGGGGAGGGGTTGATTTCCCTACGGAAAGTGGGTGAAATGCCTTTCCCAGATTTCAGTGGCATCCAATTGACATCCACCAGCATGGGATCCGAAGTTACTACATCAGGAAAAAGGTACAATGCATCTCCATGTGAGACTTGCTGGAAGTGCCTCCTGCAAGGTGCTAACACAAACGTTTGTAAATAAATAATGAGCTTGGGTTTTCTGACCACTTCAAACATACAGTTTTGAAAAACTACAGTATATCCCAAATTACAAGGCTTTGTAATTTGCTTCTGTGAGATGTAAAAGCTGTTGCACCAATACAGAGGAGAATAGAATGAAGGGTCCTCCTGGAAAGAACACATGCAATGGTTCTCACCTCTTCTCTTGATTACTAGAAAACTGAACTGCTGACAAGCTCATGACTTCATAAAAATGCAAACCTCAATGATGTCAAAGATAAGTTATTTTCAAACAAAATATCAGCAGCTTTTTGCTATTTTTGCTTTCTGTTTTCATTAAAGTGTTTATACAAATTTGCAAGACTTTCTAGTAAATTCCTCAGAGGAGTGGGGGGAAAGGTGATATTTAGCAAGTGCTTGGAGCTATTGCTGCAAGTCTTGTATAATTCTGTTCCTCTGTCTCAGAAAAGGAAAGGACTAAAACCATACTGATGAGTCTTAATCTTATTAGAGATCCATGTCTCAGCTGACCTTGTAACACTACAGACTGTCTGCCATGAGTGACACTAGCTTGGGGATTAGGGCATCAGAGGACCCAAGCAAGGACTGACATCCAGAATATGAGAAAGTAGATATTGGCCAGGGGAAAAACCCAGAATATTCAAATGTGATGGGTCATTTATCAGTCATCTTGTGTGATTAGCCAAAGCCTGCCTGAAGATGACTCCATATCCTGGTACTCTTGACAGCTGGTGGATGCACTGATGTCCTCTGCAAACACATAAATGCTTTGTGGCTGACTTTTCATAACCTTGCAGCTTGTGGACTTATTTATACCCATGCAGAGCCTCCACACCGAATTTTTTTTACTTACTTAGACTTGGGATAGCTTTTCATATTGAGTTTACACAGAAGCCAGTGAGGTAAAAAAAAGGAAGGGCACTGAATGTGTTGCTACGAAGCATCACTTTGAATCAAGCTGACATCACAGTCCTCTGCCTTTAAAACCACATAGGTAAGATTGCCATTTCAGACAGGCTGGTGTTCTGGCACAATTCTCTTGACAAGTTGGAAGAGAAATCTAGTATTTCTTAAACGTGCAAAAGTATACGTCTATTAAACACAAAGTGCTTTAACGTAAGTGCCAACATAGCAATTAAACACGTAATGTATGATGTGATTTTTATTTTTTTTCCCTCTTTTGAAATTCAGCATTCATTGAGGATGAAGATTTTCATTTCCCCCAGCAGGTTGTGTCAACAAGGAGAGATTGTGCTAGCAGATTCCTGAAGTACCCAGGGCCTGTTCTGCACACAGAGCTAGAGAGTCAGCGGCAGAGCTCAGGGTAAGACAGAGCGGTCCCTGGGCCTGTGCTGGGAAAATGCCCTTCTGATACTCCAGCCCGATGAGCTACATGAATTAATGCAAAATGGAGTTTCGAAGAGGAAAACAAAGCTGCCACTTTCTCCTTCCCAAAGTCTGCTAGACAGCAATCTGAAAGTCTTTGCATTTTAACTTTGTAGTGGCCGAGGAAAGAGTTTCCTTGTGGCGAGGAAAAGCAGAAGTTTGTTCCTTGCAGCATGATGGTGGAGAATAGTCCTTGGAAGAAGGAAGAGTCAGAAGAGGCAAGGCTTCAAAATAATTTGAGGAGCCAACCTTCCTAGAGGGAGGGAAATAGTAATTTTGAGCCTTTTGAAGCCGGCTCTGTGTGGTGTGGGTAGGTCAGCATGGAGAGCTTGGGATGATAACTGGAGAGTTACACCGAGGCACAATTTCTGCTGGCCTGAAATCATAGAATCATAGAATCATAGAATGGTTAGAGTTGGAAAGGACCTTGAAGATCATTGTGTTCCAACCCCCCTGCCATGGGCAGGGACACCTCCCACTAGACCAGGTTGCTCAAAACCCTATCAAGCCTGGCCTTAAATACTTCCAGGGATGGGGCATCCACAACTTCCCTGGGCAGCCTGTTCCAGTGCCTCACCACCCTCACAGGAAAGAATTTTTTTTCCTAATATCCAAACTAAATCTCCCCTCTTCCAGTTTAAAACCCTTGCTGTGAAGGACACTCTTCTCAGAAGACTTGCAGCCATGTCATCGACAGGCTACATTAACAGGACAGGTTCTACTTTCCACAGCTTCTCCTTAGAAATGAGCTAGAAAAGGGCACCAAAGTTCCTCACCTGAATGAGGAAGCAAGATCCATCAAAACTTTGTCTGCCATCCTCCATTGTGTCCAGTCACCTTGGGAGGACTGGTGTCTCTTGCCTCCCTTTACTAATAGCCTAAAGGGGTCAGGATACATGGCTCCGGGGAGACCTTATTGCAGCCCTCTGGTATCTGAAGGGAGCCTACAGGAGAGCTGGAGAGGGACTCTTTGTCAGAAAGTGTAGTGATAGGACAAGAGGTAATGGTTTTAAACTGGAAGAGGGGAGATTTAGATTGGATATCAGGAAAAAAATTCTTTCCTGTGAGGGTGGTGAGGCACTGGAACAGACTGCCCAGGGAAGTTGTGGATGCCCCATCCCTGGAAGTATTTAAGACCAGGCTTGATAGGGCTTTGAGCAACCTGGTCTAGTGGGAGGTGTCCCTGCCCATGGCAGGGGGGTTGGAACACAATGATCTTCAAGGTCCTTTCCAACTCTAACCATTCTATGATTCTCTGATACATCTCCCATCATGCAGTACTTTAATGCCTTGCTGTACCTGACTGTGCTGTGTGCACGTTATGTACGTGTGTTCTTACCTGCTTTTGCCTCACTGGGTTGTGCTTTCTTCCCCCACTCCGAGGTTGCACAGCACAGATCAAGAGACTGGACTTCTCCCCTGCTGAAACGAGTTGCCTGTGTCCAAACTCTGATCCTGAAAACACCATTTATATATTGCCCCATCCTTACTCTGCTCTGGTGAGACCCCACCTGGAGTCCTGTGTGCAGGTCTGGAGCCCTCAATATAGGAAGGACACGGACCTGATGGAGCGGGTCCAGAGGAGGGCCACGAAGATAATCAAAGGACTGGAGCACCTCTGCTACGAAGAAAGGCTGAGGGAACTGGGGCTGTTCAGCCTGGAGAAGAGGAGGCTCCGGGGAGACCTAATCACAGCCTTTCAGTACCTAAAGGGGGCTACAGGAAGGCTGGGGAGGGTCTGTTCACAAAGGCCTGCTGCGATAGGACGAGGGGTAATGGACTTAAGTTGGAGAAGGGCAGATTTAAGTTGAATATTAGAAAAAAATTATTTACTCTGAGGGTGGTAAAACACTGGAACAGGTTGCCCAGGGAGGTGGTTGAGGCCCCTTCCCTGGAGATATTCAAGGCAAGGCTTGACGAGGCCCTGGGCAACCTGGTCTAGTTGGGGGTGTCCCTGTGACTGCGGGGAGGTGGGACTAGATGACCTTTGGAGGTCCCTTCCAGCCTGGATGATTCTATGATTCTATGATCTGTGTCCTAGGAAGCTGTAGAGGAGTCATCCTTGTCATGCTGCTGCCTGACCCCGGATAACTTTCCTCTCTACATCTGTAAAGGTTGTGGGACCATTCAGCGTCTAACCCTCCCCCAGACATACTGCCGTGAGCACTCAGAATAAAAGAGGAGCCTTACAATGACTTGCTTCCCCATTTATTCACCAATGTTGCTGCCTCTTTTCTCCCACATAGGACTTTCCTGGATACCTCTTAGCATTTCTGTGTGCTGTTGTAAAGAAAAGAGCCACTTGCACTTCTACAACACAAAACTTAATACGAAAGCAAGCTCTCCCGAGCCCATCCTACATGCAGGATGTCCACCCCCACCTTTTCACGTGGCGTTTGTGTGCCACATAGGGGAACATTTTTGGATGATAAGCTTGGCTATCTTAGAGGCCTGTTAAACAATATGGAAATCCTTGGGGCTGAGTAAATGTAAACAATAACTGCAAGCTCCTGCCTGGAGGTTTTGTTTTTTTTTACCCAGCTATTTATCTCCATATTTTTAGCATCTCTGTCACAGACTTGGGCTGTGAAGGAAGATTGTCATATTGTTTGTTCCAGCCTTAGTCACATGTGAAGTAATCTGAAAAGGAGTTTTTTTGTTTGTTTGTTTTTTGTTTGTTTGTTTGTTTGTTTGTTTGTTTTTTTCCCCTAATAATCCTTTCCCTAATGATCACGTGATCCATTTTTTATACTTATGCCTAAAATTTGGAGTAATTACCCCAGCGGGATCAAGTGACTTTCATGTTTGTTGGACCAGATCCTCAGTTTGGACTTTCTTCCAGGTGAAAAGCTGCAAACAGTCTTGTGTAATGCAGCAGTGCATCTGTCTTCCCTGCAGAAGCTATTTAGCCAGCGATTAGTCCATAAGCGCAGGGTAATCACTGTTATTATTTGGGGAGGAGTGAGGGAAGAAACGTAAACAGCAGTTTACTTTTGTGGTGTCAGTGTTTTATCATATACTTAGTGCTTTA